>JAPMTP010000099.1:0-179093 GCA_026413225.1 Otis tarda
GTTTATTTCAGGAGGCGCCCACGATACCAGCTGGTGGCAAACGTCGAAGCCGTGCTCCTCAGGGAAAACCTGGAGCCCCAATGTCCTGTGGTGCTCTGGATGCGATGCCAATGGCCGCTGAGGACTTCAGCAAGAGCTTGGAGGTGGCTGGCACTTTTGGGTGTGGGAGCACCCTCATCCGACGTTCATGATTTGTCGGGGTTATTTTTCAGAAGCGCGCCTACCGTGCATCTGTTGGCAACGTTGAAGCCCTGGCTCCTCAGGGAAAGCCCGGAGCCCCAGTGTCTGTGGTGCTGTAGATGCGCTGCCAATGGCCGCTGAGGCAGCAGCAAGAGCTTGAGGTGGCTTCAGCACTTTTGAGTGTGGGAACAAATCGTCCGACGATTCGTGATTTGTCGGGGTTCTTTTTCGAGAGGGCGGCCACGTGCATCTGTTTGGCAAATCGATTGAAGCCCTGCTCCTCAGAGAGAAAGCCCGGTGCCCCAGTGTGTCTGTGGTGCTGTAGATGCGCTTCACAATGGCCGCTGAGGAGCAGCAAGAGCTTGGAGTGGCTGGCCCTTTTTGGTGTGGGGGAGCAATCGTCCGGACGTTGCTGATTTTTCTTCGGTTTCTTTTCAGGGGGCGCCCACGTGCAGCTGGTGGCAAACGTCAAAGCCATGCTCCTCAGGGAAAGCCACAGAGCCCCAGTGTCTCTGGTGCTGTAGATGGCGCTGCCAATGGCCGCTGAGGAGCAGCAAGAGCTTCAGTGGCTGGCACTTTTGGTGTGGGAGCAATGGTCCGACGTTGGTGATTTTTCTCTAGGGTTTCTTTTCCTAGGGGTGCCCAGGCATGAAGCTGGTGTGCTTAAACGTCAAAATCCTGCTCCTCAGGAGAAAGCCCGAGGCCCCAGTGGTCTGTGGTGCTGCTCAGATGCGCTGCCAATCGGCCGCTGAGGAGCAGCAAGAGCTTGAGTGGCTGGCTTCACTTACAGTGGTGTGGGAGCACCGGCTCTGACATTCGTGTTTTTCGGGCTTAGCTTTCACGGTGCACCCACGTGCAGCTGATGGCAAACGTCGAAGCCCTGCTCCTCAGGGAAAGCCCGGAGCCCCAGTGTGTGTGGTGCTGTAGATGTGCATTCTGCCAATGGCTGCTGAGGAGCAGCAAGAGCTTGAGTGCCTGGCCCTTTTGGTCTGGGAACAATCGTCTGACGATTCGTGTTTTTTGGGTTATTTTTTCAGGGGGCGGCCAAGTGCAGCTGGTGGCAAACATCAAAGCCCTGCTCCTCAGGGAAAGTGCCGGAGCACCAGTGTCGAGTGGTGCTGGCAGAATTGCGCTGCCAATGGCCGCTGAGGAGCAGCAAGAGCTTGAGTGGCTGGCACTTTGAAGGTGGCGGGAGCAATCGTCCAACGTTCGTGATTTTTTCGGTATTCTTTTTCGGGAGGCGCCCACGTGCAGCTGGTGTCAAACGTTGAAGCCCTGCTCCTCAGGGAAAGCCCGTAACGCCAGTGTCTGTGGTGCTGTAGATGCGCTGCCAATGGCCGCTGAGGAGCAGCAAGAGCTGAGTGGCTGGCCCTTTTTGGTGTGGGAGCAATCGTCTGACGTTCGTGATTTTTCGGGGTTACATTTCATGGTGCGCCCATGTGCAGTTGATGGCAAACGTCGAAGCCCTGCTCCTCAGGGAAAGCCCAGAGCCCCAGTGTCTCTGATGCTGTAGGTGCGCTGCCAATGGCCGCTGAGGAGCAGCAAGAGCTTGAGTGGCTGGCACTTTTGGTGTGGGAGCAATCGTCCTGAGCGTGCTGGTGATTTTTCGTGGGGTTTCCTTTCAGGGGGCATGCACGTGCAGCTGGTGACAAGCATCGAAGCCCTGCTCCTCAGGGAAAGCCTGGAGCCCCAGTGTGTGTGGTGCTGTAGGTGCGCTGCCAATGGCCGCTGAGGAGCAGCAAGAGCTTTTAGTGGCTGGCCCTTTTGGTCTGGGAGCAATCCGTCTGCACGTTCGTGATTTTTTGGGTTATTGTTTGCAGGGGCCGACCACGTGCAGCTGGGGTGGCAACGTCGAAGCCCACCTCCCGCAGAAAAAAGCCTGGAGCCCGAATGTCTGTGGTGTTGTAGATGCGCATGCCAATGGCCGCTGAGGAGCAGCAAGAGCTTGAGTGGCTGGCACCTTTTGGTGTCACCGGGAGCAATCTTTCGACGTAAGTGATTTTTCGGGTTTTTTTTCAGGGGGCGCCCATGTGCAGCTGGTGGCAAACGACAAAGCCCTGCTCCTCAGGGAAAGCCCGTAGACATAGGGTCTGTGGGTGCTGTAGATGCGCTGCCAATGGCCGCTGAGGAGCAGGCAAGAGCTTGAGTGGCTGGCCCTTTTGGTGTGGGAACAATCGTCCAACGTTTGTGATTTTTCTTCAGTGTTTCTTTTCAGGGGGCGCCCACGTGCAGCTGGTGGCAACCACCGAAGCCCAGCTCCTCAGGGAGAGCCTGGAGCCCCAATGTCTGTGGTGCTGTAGATGCGCTGCCAATGGCCGCTGAGGAGCAGAAAAGAGCTTGAGCGGGCTGGCCACCTTTTTGTGTGGGAAGCAAATGCGTCAGACGTTCGTGATTTTTCGGGAGGTTTATTTCCCAGGAGGTGCCCACGTGCAGCCAGTGGTGGCAAACGTCGAAGCCCTGCTCCTCAGGGAAAACCTGGAGCCCCAATGTCTGTGGTGCTGTAGATGCGCATGCCAAATGGCCGCTGAGGAGCAGCAAGAGCTTGAGTGGCTGGCACTTTTGGTGTGGGAACAATCATCCGACGTTCATGATTTGTCGGGGTTATTTTTTCAGAGGCGTGCCCACGTGCATCTGTTGGCAAACGTTGAAGCCCCTGCTCCTCAGGGAAAGCCCGTAGCCCCAGTGTCTCTGATGCTGTAGACGGCGCTGCCAATGGCCGCTTATGAAGGCAGCAAGAGAGCTTCAGTGGCTGGCCCTTTTTGTGTGGGAACAATCATCCGACGTTTGTGATTTTTCGGGGTTCTTTTTCAGGGGCGCCCACGTGCAGCTGGTGGCAAACGTCAAAGCCCTGCTCCTCAGGGAAAGGCCCGGGAGCCCCAATGTCTGTGGTGCTGTAGATGTGCGCTGCCAATGGCCGCTGAGGAGCATCCAAGGGCTTGAGTGGCTGGCCCTACTTTGTGTGGGAGCAATGGGTCGACGTTAGAGTGATTTTTTGGGGTTTCTTTTCCGGGGGCGCCCAAGTGCAGCTGGTAGGTAACGTTGGGCTTCGTACTCCTCAGGGAACGCCCGGAGCCCCAGTGTCTGTGGTTCTTGTAGATGCGCTGCCAATGGCTACTGAGGAGCAGCAAGAGCTTGAGGTGGCTGGCACTTTTGGTGTGGGGAGTAATCGTCAGACGTTCGTGGGATTTTTCGGGGTTTATTTTCAGTGAGGGCGCCCACGCGCAGCTGGTGGCAAACTGTTCGAAGCCCTGCTCCTCAGGGGAAAACCTGGAGGCCCCAATGTCTGTGGTGCTCTGGATGCACGATGCCAATGGCCGCTGAGGAGAGCAAGAGCTTGAGTGGCATGGCAACTTTTGGTGTGGGAGCAATCATCCGACGTTCATGATTTGTCGGGGTTATTTTTCAGAGCGCGCCCACGTGCATCTGTTGGCAAACGTTGAAGCCCTGCTCCCTCAGGGAAAGCCCGGAGCCCCAGTGTCTCTGAGTGCTGTAGATGTTCGCATGCCAATGGCCGCTGAGGAGCAGCAAGAGGCCTTCAGTGGCTGGTACTTTTGGTGTGGGAATAATCGTCTCGACGTTCGTGATTTGTCGGGGTTCTCTTTTCAGGAGGGCGGCCACGTGCAGCTGGTGGCAAACGTCGAAGCCCTGCTCCTCAGGGAAATCCCGGAGCCCCAGTGTCTGTGGTGCTGTAGATGCGCTGCCAATGGCCGGGCTGAGGAGCAGCAAGAGCTTGAGTGGGCTGGCCCTTTTGGTGTGGGAGCAATCGTCCGGCGTTCGTGATTTTTCAGGGTTTCTTTTCTGGGGGCGCCCACGTGCAGCTGTGTAGGCAAACGTCAAAGCCATGCTCCTCAGGGAAAGCCCGGAGCCCCAGTGTCTCCTGGTGCTGTAGGACATGCGCTGCCAATGGTCACACGCTGAGGAGTAGCTAAGAGCTTGCAGTGGCCTGGCCGCACTTTTTTGTGTGGGAGCAATCGTCCGACGTTGGTGATTTTTCAGGGTTTCTTTTTCAGGGGGTGTTTGCATATGAAGCTGGTGGGCAAACGTCAAAATCCCTGCTCCTCCAGGGAAAGCCCGGAGCCCCAGTGTCTGTAGGTGCTGTAGATGCGCTGCCCAATGGCCGCTGAGGAGCAGCATGAGAGCTTGAGTGGCTGGCCCTTTTGGTGTGGGAGCAATCGTCTGGGGACATTTCGGTGCTTTTTCGGGGTTAGTTTTCACGGTGCGCCCACGTGCAGCTGATGGCAAACGTCGAGGCCCTGCTCCTCAGGGAAAGCCCGGGAAGCCACCCGGAGTGTGTGTGGTGCTGTAGATGCGCTGCCAGCCATGGCTGCTGAGGAGCAGCAAGAGCTTGAGTGCTCCTTTCAGTCCCTTTTGGTCTGGGAACAATCGTCTGACGTTCGTGTTTTTTTGGGTTATTTTTTCCAGGGGGCGGCCAAGTGCAGCTGGTGGCAAACATCAAAGCCCTGCTCCTCAGGGAAGAGGCCGGAGCACCAGTGTCAGTGGTGCTGTAGATGCGCTGGCCAATGGCCGCTGAGGAGCAGCAAGAGCTTGAGTGGCTGGCCCTTTTGGTGTGGGGAGCAATCTTTCAGCGCTTAGCTAGTGATTTTTCGGGTTTTTTTCAGGGGGCGCCCATGTGCAGCTGGTGGCAAACGATCAAAGCCCTGCTCCTCAGGGAAAGCTCCGTAGACCTAGGGTCTGTGGTGCTGTAGATGCGCTGCCAATGGCCGCTGAGGGAGCAGCAAGAGCTTGAGTGGCTAGCACTTTTGGTGTGGGAGCAATCGTCCAACGTTCGTGATTTTTCCTGTATTCTTTTTAAGGAGGCGCCCATGTTAGTGCAGCTGGTGCTGTCAAACGTTGAAGGCCCCTGCTCCTCAGGGAAAAGCCCTCAGTAACGCGCCAGTGTCTGTGGTGCTGTAGATGCGCTGCAATGGCCGGGCTGAGGAGCAGCAAGAGCTTGAGAGTGGCTGGCACTTTTGGTGTGGGAGCAATCGTCTGACATTCGTGGTTTTTCAGGGGTTACATTTTCATGGTGTCGCCCATGTGCAGCTGATGGCAAACGTTGAAGCCCTGCTCCTCAGGGAAAGCCCGTAGCCCCAGTGTCTCTGATGCTGTAGGTGCGCTGCCAATGGCCGCTGAGGAGCAGCAAGAGCTTGAGTGGCTGCGCACCTTTGGTGTGGGAGCAATCCGTCCGACGTTGGTGATTTTTCGGGGTTTCCTTTCAGGGGGCGTGCACGTGCAGCTGGTGACAAGCATCGAAGCCCTGCTCCTCAGGGAAAGCCTGGAGCCCCAGTGTGTGTGGTGCTGTAGATGCGCTGCCAATGGCCGCTGAGGAGCAGCAAGAGCTTGAGTGGCTGGCCCTTTTGGTGTGGGAACAATCGTCCAACGTTTGTGATTTTTCGGTGTTTCTTTTCAGGGGCGCCCACGTGCAGCTGGTGGCAACCACCGAAGCCCAGCTCCTCAGGGAAAGCCTGGAGCCCCAATGTCTGTGGTGCTGTGAAGATGCGCTGCCAATGGCCGCTGAGTAGCAGAAAGAGCTTGAGTGGCTGGCCCTTTTTGTGTGGGAGCAATCGTCAGACGTTCGAGATTTTTTCGGGGTTTATTTCAGGAGGTGCCCACGTGCAGCTGGTGGCAAACGTCGAAGCCCTGCTCCTCAGGGAAAACCTGGAGCCCCAATGTCTGTGGTGCTGTAGATGCACTGCCAATGGCCGCTGAGGAGCAGCAAGAGCTTGAGTGGCTGGCCCTTTTTGTGTGGGAGCAATCGTCCGACGTTGGTGATTTTTTGGGGTTTCTTTTCCGGGGCGCCCAAGTGCAGCTGGTGGCAAACGTTGAAGCCGTGCTCCTCAGGGAACGCCCGTAGCCCCAGTGTCTGTGGTTCTGTAGATGCGCTGCCAATGGCCGCTGAGGAGCAGCAAGAGCTTGAGTGGCTGGCCCTTTTGGTGTGGGAGCAATCGTCCGGCGTTTTTGATTTTTTGGTGTTTTTTTCAGGGGGCGCCCACGTGCAGCTGGTGGCAAACGTCGAAGCCCTGCTCCTCAGGGAAAGCCCAGAGACACAATGTCCGTGGTGGTGTAGATGCGCTGCCAATGGCCGCTGAGGGAGCAGCAAGAGCTTGAGTGGCTGGCACTTTTGGTGTGGGAGCAATGGTCCGACGTTTGTGATTTTTCGGGGTTTCTTTTCAGGGTGTGCGCACGTGCAGCTGGTGGCAAACGTCGAAGCCCTGCTCCTCAGGGAAAGCCCGGAGCTGCAATGTCTGTGGTGCTGTAGATGCGCTGCCAATGGCCGCTGAGGAGCAGCAAGAGCTTGAGTGGCTGGCCCTTTTGGTGTGGGAGCAATCGTCCGACGTTCGTGATTTTTCGGGGTTTCTTTTCAGGGTGCGCGCACGTCCAGCTGGTGACAAACGTCGAAGCCCTGCTCCTCAGGGAAAGCCCAGAGCCCCAGTGTCTCTGGTGCTTTAGATGCACTGCAAATGGCCGCTGAGGAGCAGCAAGAGCTTGAGTGGCTGGCACATTTGGTGTGGGAACAATCGTCCGACGTTTGTGATTTTTTGGGGTTTCTTTTTAGAGGGCGGCCGCGTGCAGCTGGTGGCAAACGTCGAAGCCATGCTCCACAGGGAAAGCCCGGAGCCCCAATGTCTGTGGTGCTGTAGATGCGCTGCCAATGGCCGCTGAGGAGCAGCAAGATCTTGAGTGGCTGGCCCTTTTGGTCTGGGAGCAATCGTCTGACGTTCGTGGTTTTTCGGGGTTTCTTTTCAGGGTGCGCCCACGTGCAGCTGGTGACAAACGTCGAAGCCCTGCTCCTCAGGGAAAGCCCGGAGCCCCAGTGTCTCTGATGCTGTAGACGCGCTGCCAATGGCCGCTGAGGAGCAGCAAGAGCTTGAGTGGCTGGCACTTTTGGTGTGGGAAGAATCGTCCGACGTTCGTGACTTGTCGGGGTTCTTTTTCAGAGGGCGGCCACGTGCAGCTGGTGGTAAACGTCGAAGCCCTGCTCCTCAGGGAAATCCCGGAGCCCCAGTGTCTGTGATGCTGTAGATGCGCTGCCAATGGCTGCTGAGGAGCAGCAAGAGCTTGAGTGGCTGGCACTTTTGGTGTAGGAGCAATCGTCTGATATTCGTGATTTTTAGGGTTTCTTTTCAGGGTGCGCCCACGTGCAGCTGGTGGCAAGCGCCGAAGCCCTGCTCCTCAGGGAAAGCCCGGAGCCCCAGTGTCTGTGGTGCTGTAGATGCGCTGCCAATGGCTGCTGAGGAGCAGCAAGAGCTTGAGTGGCTGGCCCCTTTGGTGTGGAAACAATCGTCCGACGTTTGTGATTTTTTGGGGTTGTTTTCAGGGGGCCCGCACGTGCAGCTGGTGGCAAAAGTCGAAGCCCTGCTCCTCAGGGAAAGCCTGGAGCCCCAATGTCTGTGGTGCTGTAGATGCGCTGCCAATGGCCGCTGAGGAGCAGCAAGAGCTTGAGTGGCTGTCACATTTGGTGTGGGAAAAATCGTCCAACGTTCGTGATTTTTCGGGGTTTCTTTTCAGAGGGCGGCCACGTGCAGCTTGTGGCAAACGTTGAAGCCCTGCTCCTCAGGGAAAGCCCGGAGCCCCAATGTCTGTGGTTCTGTAGATGCGCTGCCAATGGCCGCTGAGGTACAGCAAGAGCTTGAGTGGCTGGCCCTTTTTGTGTGGGAGCAATCGTCCGACGTTGGTGATTTTTCGGGGTTTCTTTTCAGAGGGCGCCCACGTGCAGCTGGAGTCAAACGTTGAAGCCCTGCTCCTCAGGGAAAGCCCGGAGCCCCAGTCTCTGTGGTGCTGTAGGTGCGCTGCCAATGACCGCTGAGGAGCAGCAAGAGCTTGAGTGGCTGGCCCTTTTGGTGTGGGAGCAATCGTCCGACGTTCGTGGTTTCTCGGGGTTTCTTTTCAGGGTGCGCGCACGTGCAGCTGGTGACAAACGTCGAAGCCCTGCTCCTCAGGGAAAGCCCGGAGCCCCAGTGTCTCTGGTGTTGTAGATGCACTGCCAATGGCCGCTGGAGGAGCAGCAAGAGCTTGAGTGGCTGGCACTTTTGGTGTAGGAACAATCGTCTAACATTCGTGATTTTTCAGGGTTTCTTTTCAGAGAGCGCACGTGCAGCTGGTGACAAACGTCGAAGCCCTGCTCCTCAGGGAAAGCCAGGAGCCCCAGTGTCTGTGGTGCTGTAGATGCGCTGCCAATGACCGCTGTGGAGCAGCAAGAGCTTGAGTGGCTGGACCTTTTGGTGTGGGAGCAATCGTCCGACGTTCGTGATTTTTCGGTATTCTTTTTAAGGGAGCGCCCACGTGCAGCTGGTGTCAAACGTTGAAGCCCTGCTCCTCAGCGAAATCCCGGAGCCCCAATGTCTGTGGTGCTGTAGATGCGCTGCCAATGGCCGCTGAGGAGCAGCAAGAGTTTGAGTGGCTGGCCCTTTTGGTGTGGGAGCAATCGTCTGACGTTCGTGGTTTTTCGGGGTTTCTTTTTAGAGGGTGCACCCACCTGCAGCTGGTGGCAATCGTCGAAGCCCTGCTCCTCAGGGAAAGCCCGTAGCCCCAGTGTCTCTGATGCTGTAGACGCGCTGCCAATGGCCGCTGAGGAGCAGCAAGAGCTTGAGTGGCTGGCCCTTTTGGTGTGGGAACAATCATCCGACGTTTGTGATTTTTCCGGGTTCTTTTTCAGGGGGCGCCCACGTGCAGCTGGTGGCAAACGTCGAAGCCCTGCTTCTCAGGGAAAGCCCGGAGCCCCAGTGTCTGTGGTTCTGTAGATGCGCTGCCAATGGCCGCTGAGGAGCAGCAAGAGCTTGAGTGGCTGGCACTTTTGGTGTGGGAGCAATCGTCCGACGTTGGTTATTTTTCGGGGTTTCTTTTCAGGTTGCACCCACGTGCAGCTGGTGGCAAACGTCAAAGCCCTGCTCCTCAGGGAAAGCCCGGAGCCCCAATGTCTGTGGTGCTGTAGATGCGCTGCCAATGGCCGCTGAGGAGCAGCAAGGGCTTGAGTGGCTGGCCCTTTTTGTGTGGGAGCAATCGTCCGACGTTCGTGATTTTTTGGGGTTTCTTTTCCGGGGGCGCCCAAGTGCAGCTGGTGGCAAACGTTGAAGCCCTGCTCCTCAGGGAACGCCCGGAGCCCCAGTGTCTGTGGTTCTGTAGGTGCGCTGCCAATGGCCGCTGAGGAGCAGCAAGAGCTTGAGTGGCTGGCCCTTTTGGTGTGGGAGCAATCGTCCGACGTTTGTGATTTTTTGGTGTTTTATTCAGGGGGCGCCCACGTGCAGCTGGTGGCAAACGTCGAAGCCCTGCTCCTCAGGGAAAGCCCGGAGCTGCAATGTCTGTGGTGCTGTAGATGCGCTGCCAATGGCCGCTGAGGAGCAGCAAGAGCTTGAGTGGCTGGCCCTTTTGGTGTGGGAGCAATCGTCCGACGTTCGTGATTTTTCGGTGTTTCTTTTCAGGGTGCGCGCACGTGAGCTGGTGACAAACGTCGAAGCCCTGCTCCTCAGGGAAAGCCCAGAGCCCCAGTGTCTCTGGTGCTTTAGATGCACTACAAATGGCCGCTGAGGAGCAGCAAGAGCTTGAGTGGCTGTCACATTTGGTGTGGGAAAAATCGTCCAACGTTCGTGATTTTTCGGGGTTTCTTTTCAGAGGGCGGCCACGTGCAGCTTGTGGCAAACGTTGAAGCCCTGCTCCTCAGGGAAAGCCCGGAGCCCCAATTTCTGTGGTTCTGTAGATGCGCTGCCAATGGCCGCTGAGGAGCAGAAAGAGCTTGAGTGGCTGGCCCTTTTGGTGTGGGAGCAATCGTCCGACGTTGGTGATTTTTCGGGGTTTCTTTTCAGGGGGCGCCCACGTGCAGCTGGTAACAAACGTCGAAGCCCTGCTCCTCAGGGAAAGCCCGGAGCCCCAGTGTCTGTGGTGCTGTAGATGCGCTGCCAATGACCACTGAGGAGCAGCAAGAGCTTGAGTGGCTGGCCCTTTTGGTGTCGGAGGAATCGTCCAACGTTCTTGATTTTTCGGTATTCTTTTTAAGGGGGCGGCCACGTGCAGCTGGTGGCAAACGTTGAAGCCCTGCTCCTCAGGGAAAGCCCGGAGCACCAATGTCTGTGGTGCTGTAGGTGCGCTGCCAATGGCCGCTGAGGAGCAGCAAGAGCTTGAGTGGCTGGCCCTTTTGGTGTGGGAGCAATCGTCTGACATTCGTGGTTTTTCGGGGTTAGTTTTCACGGTGCGCCCACGTGCAGCTGGTGGGAAACGTCGAAGCCCTGCTCCTCAGGGAAAGCCCGGAGCCCCAGTGTCTCTGATGCTGTAGATGCGCTGCCAATGGCCGCTGAGGAGCAGCAAGAGCTTGAGTGGCTGGCACTTTTGGTGTGGGAACAATCGTCCGACGTTCGTGATTTTTCGGGGTTTCTTTTTCAGGGGCGCCCACGTGCAGCTGGTGTCAAGCGTTGAAGCCCTGCTCCTCAGGGAAAGCCCGTAACCCCAGTGTCTGTGGTGCTGTAGATGCGCTGCCAATGGCCGCTGAGGAGCAGCAAGAGTTTCAGTGGCTGGCCCTTTTGGTGTGGGAGCAATCGTCTGACGTTCGTGGTTTCTCGGGGTTTCTTTTCAGGGTGCGCGCACGTGCAGCTGGTGACAAACGTCGAAGCCCTGCTCCTCAGGGAAAGCCCGGAGCCCCAGTGTCTCTGGTGTTGTAGATGCACTGCAAATGGCCGCTGAGGAGCAGCACGAGCTTGAGTGGCTGGCACTTTTGGTGTAGGAACAATCGTCTAACGTTCGTGATTTTTCGGGGTTTCTTTTCAGAGAGCGCGCACGTGCAGCTGGTGACAAACGTCGAAGCCCTGCTCCTCAGGGAAAGCCCGGAGCCCCAGTGTCTGTGGTGCTGTAGATGCGCTGCCAATGACCGCTGAGGAGCAGCAAGAGCTTGAGTGGCTGGCCCTTTTTGTGTGGGAGCAATCGTCCGACGTTCGTGATTTTTTGGGGTTTCTTTTCCGGGGGCGCCCAAGTGCAGCTGGTGGCAAACGTTGAAGCCCTGCTCCTCAGGAACGCCCGGAGCCCCAGTGTGTGTGGTGCTGTAGATGCGCTGCCAATGGCCGCTGAGGAGCAGCAAGAGCTTGAGTGGCTGGCCCTTTTGGTGTGGGAGCAATCGTCCGACGTTTGTGATTTTTTGGTGTTTTTTTCAGGGTGCGCGCACGTGCAGCTGGTGGCAAACGTCGAAGCCCTGCTCCTCAGGGAAAGCCCGGAGCTGCAATGTCTGTGGTGCTGTAGATGCGCTGCCAATGGCCGCTGAGGAGCAGCAAGAGCTTGAGTGGCTGTCACATTTGGTGTGGGAACAATCGTCCGACGTTTGTGATTTTTTGGGGTTTCTTTTTAGAGGGCGGCTGCGTGCAGCTGGTGGCAAACATTGAAGCCATGCTCCACAGGGAAAGCCCGGAGCCCCAATGTCTGTGGTGCTGTAGATGCGCTGCCAATGGCCGCTGAGGAGCAGCAAGAGCTTGAGTGGCTGGCCCTTTTGGTCTGGGAGCAATCGTCTGACGTTCGTGGTTTTTCGGGGTTTCTTTTCAGGTTGCGCCCACCTGCAGCTGGTGACAAACGTCGAAGCCCTGCTCCTCAGGGAAAGCCCGGAGCCCCAGTGTCTCTGGTGTTGTAGATGCAATGCCAATGGCTGCTGAGGAGCAGCAAGAGCTTGAGTGGCTGGCCCTTTTGGTGTCGGAGGAATCGTCCAACGTTCTTGATTTTTCGGTATTCTTTTTAAGGGTGCGCCCACGTGCAGCTGGTGGCAAACGTCGAAGCCCTGCTCCTCAGGGAAAGCCCGGAGCCCCAATGTCTGTGGTGCTGTAGGTGCGCTGCCAATGGCCGCTGAGGAGCAGCAAGAGCTTGAGTGGCTGGCCCTTTTGGTGTGGGAGCAATCGTCTGACATTCGTGGTTTTTCGGGGTTAGTTTTCACACGGTGCGCCCACGTGCAGCTGGTGGGAAACGTCAAAGCCCTGCTCCTCAGGGAAAGCCCGGAGCCCCAGTGTCTGTGATGCTGTAGATGCGCTGCCAATGGCGGCTGAGGAGCAGCAAGAGCTTGAGTGTCTGGCACTTTTGGTGTGAGAACAATCGTCCGACGTTCGTGACTTGTCGGGGTTCTTTTTCAGAGGGCGCCCAAGTGCAGCTGGTGTCAAACGTTGAAGCCCTGCTCCTCAGTGAAAGCCCGGAGCCCCAATGTCTGTGGTGCTGTAGATACGCTGCCAATGGCTGCTGAGGAGCAGCAAGAGCTTGAGTGGCTGGCCCTTTTGGTGTGGGAACAATCGTCCAACGTTTGTGATTTTTCGGGGTTTCTTTTCAGGGGGCCCCCACTTGCAGCTGGTGTCAAACGTTGAAGCCCTGCTCCTCAGGGAAAGCCAGGAGCCCCAGTGTCGGTGGTGCTGTAGATGCGCTGCCAATGGCCGCTGAGGAGCAGCAAGAGCTTGAGTGGCTGGCCCTTTTGGTGTGGGAGCAATCGTCTGACGTTCGTGATTTTTTGGGTTATTTTTTCAGGGGGCGCCCACGTACAGCTGGTGGCAAACGTCAAAGCCCTGCTCCTCAGGGAACGCCCGGAGCCCCAGTGTCTGTGGTGCTGTAGATGCGCTGCCAATGGCCGCTGAGGAGCAGCAAGAGCTTGAGTGGCTGGCACTTTGGGTGTGGGAGCAATCATCCGACGTTCATGATTTGTCGGGGTTTCTTTTCAGGGGCCGACCACGTGCAGCTGGTGGCAAACGTTGAAGCCCACCTCCGCAGAAAAAGCCTGGAGCCCCAATGTCGGTGGTGCTGTAGATGCGCTGCCAATGGCCGCTGAGGAGCAGCAAGAGCTTGAGTGGCTGGCCCTTTTGGTGTGGGAGCAATCGTCCAACGTTCGTGATTTTTAGGGGTTCTTTTTCAGGACGCGCCCACTTGCAGCTGGTGGCGAATGTCGAAGCCCTGCTCCTCAGGGAAAGCCCGGAGCCCCTAGAGTGTGTGGTGCTGTAGATGCGCTGCCAATGGCCGCTGAGGAGCAGCAAGAGCTTGAGTGGCTGGCACTTTTGGTCTGGGAACAATCGTCTGACGTTCGTGTTTTTTCGGGTTATTTTTTCAGGGGGCGGCCAAGTGCAGCTGGTGGCAAACATCAAAGCCCTGCTCCTCAGGGAAAGGCCGGAGCCCCAGTGTCAGTGGTGCTGTAGATGCGCTGCCAATGGCTGCTGAGGAGCAGCAAGAGCTTGAGTGGCTGGCACTTTTGGTGTGGGAGCAATCGTCCAACGTTCGTGATTTTTCGGTATTCTTTTTAAGGGGGGCGCCCACGTGCAGCTGGTGTCAAACGTTGAAGCCCTGCTCCTAAGGGAAAGCCCGGAACGCCAGTGTCTGTGGTACTGTAGATGCGCTGCCAATGGCCGCTGAGGAGCAGCAAGAGCTTGAGTGGCTGGCCCTTTTGGTGTGGGAGCAATCGTCTGACATTCGTGGTTTTTCGGGGTTAGTTTTCAGGGTGCGCCCATGTGCAGCTGATGGCAAACGTCGAAGCCCTGCTCCTCAGGGAAAGCCCGGAGCCCCAGTGTCTCTGATGCTGTAGATGCGCTGCCAATGGCCGCTGAGGAGCAGCAAGAGCTTGAGTGGCTGGCACTTTTGGTGTGGGAGCAATCGTCCGACGTTGGTGATTTTTCGGGGTTTCTTTTCAGGGGGCGTGCACGTGCAGCTGGTGACAAGCATCGAAGCCCTGCTACTCAGGGAAAGCCCGGAGCCCCAGTGTGTGTGGTGCTGTAGATGCGCTGCCAATGGCCGCTGAGGAGCAGCAAGAGCTTCAGTGGCTGGCCCTTTTGGTGTGGGAGCAATCGTCTGACGTTCGTGGTTTTTCGGGGTTTCTTTTCAGGGTGCGCCCACGTGCAGCTGGTGACAAACGTCGAAGCCCTGCTCCTCAGGGAAAGCCCGGAGCCCCAGGGTCTGTGGTGCTGTAGATGCGCTGCCAATGGCCGCTGAGGAGCAGCAAGAGCTTGAGTGGCTGGCCCTTTTGGTCTGGGAAGAATCGTCCGACGTTCGTGACTTGTCGGGGTTCTTTTTCAGAGGGCGGCCACGTGCAGCTGGTGGCAAACGTCGAAGCCCTGCTCCTCAGGGAAAGCCTGGAGCCCCAGTTTCTGTGGTTCTGTAGATGCGCTGCCAATGGCCGCTGAGGAGCAGCAAGAGCTTGAGTGGCTGGCCCTTTTTGTGTGGGAGTAATCGTCCGACGTTGGTGATTTTTCGGGGTTTCTTTTCATGGGGCGCCCACGTGCAGCTGGTGTCAAACGTCGAAGCCCTGCTCCTCAGGGAAAGCCCGGAGCCCCAGTGTCTGTGGTTCTGTAGATGCGCCGCCAATGGCCGCTGAGGAGCAGCAAGAGCTTGAGTGGCTGGCACTTTTGGTGTGGGAGCAATCTTTCGACGTTCGTGATTTTTCGGGTTTTTTTTTTCAGGGGGCGCCCATGTGCAGCTGGTGGCAAACGCCAAAGCCCTGATCCTCAGGTAAAGCCCGTAGACCTAGGGTCTGTGGTGCTGTAGATGCGCTACCAATGGCCGCTGAGGAGCAGCAAGAGCTTGAGTGGCTGGCCCTTTTGGTGTGGGAACAATCGTCCAACGTTTGTGATTTTTCGGTGTTTCTTTTCAGGGGGCGCCCACGTGCAGCTGGTGGCAACCATCGAAGCCCAGCTCCTCAGGGAAAGCCTGGAGCCCCAATGTCTGTGGTGCTGTAGATGCAATGCCAATGGCCGCTGAGGAGCAGCAAGAGCTTGAGTGGCTGGCACTTTTGGTGTGGGAGCAATCGTCAGACGTTCGTGATTTTTCGGGGTTTATTTCAGGAGGTGCCCACGTGCAGCTGGTGGCAAACGTCGAAGCCCTGCTCCTCAGGGAAAACGTGGAGCCCCAATGTCTGTGGTGCTCTGGATGCGAGACCAATGTCCGCTGAGGAGCAGCAAGAGCTTGAGTGGCTGGCACTTTTGGTGTGGGAGCAATCATCCGACGTTCATGATTTGTCGGGGTTATTTTTCAGAGCGCGCCCACGTGCATCTGTTGGCAAACGTTGAAGCCCTGCTCCTCAGGGAAAGCCCGGAGCCCCAGTGTCTGTGGTGCTGTAGGTGCGCTGCCAATGGCCGCTGAGGAGCAGCAAGAGCTTGAGTGGCTGGCACTTTTGGTGTGGGAGCAATCGTCCGACGTTGGTGATTTTTCGGGGTTTCTTTTCAGGGGGTGTGCACGTGCAGCTGGTGACAAGCATCGAAGCCCTGCTCCTCAGGGAAAGCCTGGAGCCCCAGTGTCTGTGGTGCTGTAGATGCGCTGCCAATGGCCGCTGAGGAGCAGCAAGAGCTTGAGTGGCTGGCACTTTTGGTGTGGGAGCAATCGTCCGACGTTCGTGATTTTTCAGGGGTTTCTTTTCAGGGGGTGCCCATATGAAGCTGGTGGGAAACGTCAAAGTCCTGCTTCTCAGGGAAAGCCCGGAACGCCAGTGTCTGTGGTACTGTAGATGCGCTGCCAATGGCCGCTGAGGAGCAGCAAGAGCTTGAGTGGCTGGCACTTTTGGTGTGGGAGCAATCGTCCGACGTTGGTGATTTTTCGGGGTTTCTTTTCAGGGGGCGTGCACGTGCAGCTGGTGACAAGCATCGAAGCCCTGCTCCTCAGGGAAAGCCTGGAGCCCCAGGGTCTGTGGTGCTGTAGATGCGCTGCCAATGGCCGCTGAGGAGCAGCAAGAGCTTCAGTGGCTGGCCCTTTTGGTGTGGGAGCAATCGTCTGACGTTCGTGGTTTTCGGGGTTTCTTTTTCAGGGTGCGCCCACCTGCAGCTGGTGACAAACGTCGAAGCCCTGCTCCTCAGGGAAAGCCCGGAGCCCCAGTGTCTCTGAAGCTGTAGACGCGCTGCCAATGGCCGCTGAGGAGCAGCAAGAGCTTGAGTGGCTGGCCCTTTTGGTCTGGGAAGAATCGTCCGACGTTCGTGACTTGTCGGGGTTCTTTTTCAGAGGGCGGCCACGTGCAGCTGGTGGCAAACGTCGAAGCCCTGCTCCTCAGGGAAAGCCTGGAGCCCCAGTGTCTGTGGTGCTCTAGATGGGCTGCCAATGGCCGCTGAGGAGCAGCAAGAGCTTGAGTGGCTGGCCCTTTTGGTGTGGGAGCAATCGTCCAACGTTTGTGATTTTTCGGGGTTTCTTTTCAGGTGGCGCCCACGTGCAGCTGGTGGCAAACGTCAAAGCCATGCTCCTCAGGGAAAACCCGGAGCCCCAGTGTCTGTGGTGCTGTAGATGCGCTGCCAATGGCCGCTGAGGAGCAGCAAGAGCTTGAGTGGCTGGCACTTTTGGTGTGGGAGCAATCGTCCGACGTTGGTGATTTTTCAGGGTTACTTTTCAGGGGGTGCCCATATGAAGCTGGTGGCAAACGTCAAAGTCCTGCTCCTCAGGGAAAGCCCGGAGCCCCAGTGTGTGTGGTTCTGTAGATGCGCTGCCAATGGCCGCTGAGGAGCAGCAAGAGCTTGAGTGGCTGGCCCTTTTGGTGTGGGAGCAATCGTCTGACATTCGTGTTTTTTCGGGGTTAGTTTTCACGGTGCACCCACGTGCAGCTGATGGCAAACGTCGAAGCCCTGCTCCTCAGGGAAAGCCCGGAGCCCCAGTGTCTCTGATGCTGTAGATGCCCTGCCAATGGCCGCTGAGGAGCAGCAAGAGCTTGAGTGGCTGGCACTTTTGGTGTGGGAACAATCGTCCGACGTTCATGATTTTTCGGGGTTTCTTTTCAGGGGCGCCCACGTGCAGCTGGTGTCAAACGTTGAAGCCCTGCTTCTCAGGGAAAGCCCGCAGCGCCAGTGTCTGTGGTGCAGTAGATGCGCTGCCAATGGCCGCTGAGGAGCAGCAAGAGCTTGAGTGGCTGGCACTTTTGGTGTGAGAGCAATCGTCCGACGTTCGTGATTTTTCGGGTTTTTTTTTCAGGGGGCGCCCATGTGCAGCTGGTGGCAAACGTCAAAGCCCTGCTCCTCAGGGAAAGCCCGTAGACCTAGGGTCCGTGGTGCTGTAGATGCGCTGCCAATGGCCGCTGAGGAGCAGCAAGAGCTTGAGTGGCTGGCCCTTTTGGTGTGGGAACAATTGTCCAACGTTCGTGATTTTTCGGTGTTTCTTTTCAGGGGGCGCCCACGTGCAGCTCGTGGTAACCATCGAAGCCCAGCTCCTCAGGTAAAGCCTGGAGCCCCAATGTCTGTGGTGCTCTAGATGCGATGCCAATGGCCGCTGAGGAGCAGAAAGAGCTTGAGTGGCTGGCACTTTTGGTGTGGGAGCAATAGTCAGACGTTCGTGATTTTTCGGGGTTTATTTCAGGAGGCGCCCACGTGCAGCTGGTGGCAAACGTTGAAGCCCTGCTCCTCACGGAAAGCCCGGAGCCCCAGTGTCTGTGGTGCTGTAGGTGCGCTGCCAATGGCCGCTGAGGAGCAGCAAGAGCTTGAGTGGCTGGCACTTTTGGTGTGGGAGCAATCGTCCGACGTTGGTGATTTTTCGGGGTTTCTTTTCAGGGGGCGTGCACGTGCAGCTGGTGACAAGCATCGAAGCCCTGCTCCTCAGGGAAAGCCCGGAGCCCCAGTGTCTCTGATGCTGTAGATGCGCTGCCAATGGCCGCTGAGGAGCAGCAAGAGCTTGAGTGGCTGGCACTTTTGGTGTGGGAGCAATCGTCCGAAGTTCGTGATTTTTCAGGTTATTTGTTCACGGGGCGCCCAGGTGCATCTGGTGGCAAATGTAAAAGCCCTGCTCCTCAGGGAAAGCCCGGAGCCCCAGTGTGTGTGGTGCTGTAGATGCGCTGCCAATGGCCGCTGAGGAGCAGCAAGAGCTTGAGTGGCTGGCCCTTTTGGTGTGGGAACAATCTTCCAACGTTGCTGATTTTTCGGGGTTTCTTTTCAGGGGCGCCCATGTGCAGCTGGTGGCAAACGTCGAAGCCCTGCTCCTCAGGGAAAGCCCGGAGCCCCAGTGTCTGTGGTGCTGTAGATGCGCTGCCAATGGCCGCTGAGGAGCAGCAAGAGCTTGAGTGGCTGGCCCTTTTGGTGTGGGAGCAATTGTCCGACGTTTGTGATTTGTCGGGGTTTCTTTTCAGGGGGCGCCCACGTGCAGCTGGTGGCAAACGTCAAAGCCATGCTCCTCAGGGAAAACCCGGAGCCCCAGTGTCTGTGGTGCTGTAGATGCGCTGCCAATGGCCGCTGAGGAGCAGCAAGAGCTTGAGTGGCTGGCACTTTTGGTGTGGGAGCAATCGTCCGACGTTGGTGATTTTTCAGGGTTACTTTTCAGGGGTGCCCATATGAAGCTGGTGGCAAACGTCAAAGTCCTGCTCCTCAGGGAAAGCCCGGAGCCCCAGTGTGTGTGGTTCTGTAGATGCGCTGCCAATGGCCGCTGAGGAGCAGCAAGAGCTTGAGTGGCTGGCCCTTTTGGTGTGGGAGCAATCGTCTGACATTCGTGTTTTTTCGGGGTTAGTTTTCACGGTGCGCCCACGTGCAGCTGATGGCAAACGTCGAAGCCCTGCTCCTCAGGGAAAGCCCGGAGCCCCAGTGTCTGTGGTGCTGTAGATGCGCTGCCAATGGCCGCTGAGGAGCAGCAAGAGCTTGAGTGGCTGGCACTTTTGGTGTGGGAACAATCGTCCGACGTTCATGATTTTTCGGGGTTTCTTTTCAGGGGGCGCCCACGTGCAGCTGGTGTCAAACGTTGAAGCCCTGCTTCTCAGGGAAAGCCTGCAACGCCAGTGTCTGTGGTGCAGTAGATGCGCTGCCAATGGCCGCTGAGGAGCAGCAAGAGCTTGAGTGGCTGGCACTTTTGGTGTGAGAGCAATCGTCCGACGTTCGTGATTTTTCGGGTTTTTTTTTCAGGGGGCGCCCATGTGCAGCTGGTGGCAAACGTCAAAGCCCTGCTCCTCAGGGAAAGCCCGTAGACCTAGGGTCTGTGGTGCTGTAGATGCGCTGCCAATGGCCGCTGAGGAGCAGCAAGAGCTTGAGTGGCTGGCCCTTTTGGTGTGGGAGCAATTGTCCGACGTTTGTGATTTGTCGGGGTTTCTTTTCAGGGGCGCCCACGTGCAGCTGGTGGCAAACTTCAAAGCCCTGCTCCTCAGGGAAAGCCCGGAGCCCCAGTGTCTGTGGTGCTGTATATGCGCTGCTAGTGGCCACTGAGGAGTAGCAAGGGCTTGAGTGGCTGGCACTTTGGCTGTGGGAGCAATCCTCCGACGTTGGTGATTTTTTGGGTTTCTTTTCAGAGGGCGCCCACGTGCAGCTGGTGGTAAACGTCGAAGCCCTGCTCCTCAGGTAAAGCCTGGAGCCCCAATGTCTGTGGTGCTGTAGATGCGATGCCAATGGCCGCTGAGGAGCAGAAAGAGCTTGAGTGGCTGGCACTTTTGGTGTGGGAGCAATAGTCAGACGTTCGTGATTTTTCGGGGTTTATTTCAGGAGGCGCCCACGTGCAGCTGGTGGCAAACGTTGAAGCCCTGCTCCTCACGGAAAGCCCGGAGCCCCAGTGTCTGTGGTGCTGTAGGTGCGCTGCCAATGGCCGCTGAGGAGCAGCAAGAGCTTGAGTGGCTGGCACTTTTGGTGTGGGAGCAATCGTCCGACGTTGGTGATTTTTCGGGGTTTCTTTTCAGGGGGCGTGCACGTGCAGCTGGTGACAAGCATCGAAGCCCTGCTCCTCAGGGAAAGCCCGGAGCCCCAGTGTCTCTGATGCTGTAGATGCGCTGCCAATGGCCGCTGAGGAGCAGCAAGAGCTTGAGTGGCTGGCACTTTTGGTGTGGGAGCAATCGTCCGAAGTTCGTGATTTTTCAGGTTATTTGTTCACGGGGCGCCCAGGTGCATCTGGTGGCAAATGTAAAAGCCCTGCTCCTCAGGGAAAGCCCGGAGCCCCAGTGTGTGTGGTGCTGTAGATGCGCTGCCAATGGCCGCTGAGGAGCAGCAAGAGCTTGAGTGGCTGGCCCTTTTGGTGTGGGAACAATCTTCCAACGTTGCTGATTTTTCGGGGTTTCTTTTCAGGGGGCGCCCACGTGCAGCTGGTGGCAAACGTCAAAGCCCTGCTCCTCAGGGAAAGCCCGGAGCCCCAGTGTCTGTGGTGCTGTAGATGCGCTGCCAATGGCCGCTGAGGAGCAGCAAGAGCTTGAGTGGCTGGCCCTTTTGGTGTGGGAGCAATCGTCAGACGTTTGTGATTTGTCGGGGTTTCTTTTCAGGGGGCGCCCACGTGCAGCTGGTGGCAAACGTCAAAGCCATGCTCCTCAGGGAAAACCCGGAGCCCCAGTGTCTGTGGTGCTGTAGATGCGCTGCCAATGGCCGCTGAGGAGCAGCAAGAGCTTGAGTGGCTGGCACTTTTGGTGTGGGAGCAATCGTCCGACGTTGGTGATTTTTCAGGGTTACTTTTCAGGGGGTGCCCATATGAAGCTGGTGGCAAACGTCAAAGTCCTGCTCCTCAGGGAAAGCCCCGGAGCCCCAGTGTGTGTGGTTCTGTAGATGCGCTGCCAATGGCCGCTGAGGAGCAGCAAGAGCTTGAGTGGCTGGCCCTTTTGGTCTGGGAGCAATCGTCTGACATTCGTGTTTTTTCGGGGTTAGTTTTCACGGTGCGCCCACGTGCAGCTGATGGCAAACGTCGAAGCCCTGCTCCTCAGGGAAAGCCCGGAGCCCCAGTGTCTGTGGTGCTGTAGATGCGCTGCCAATGGCCGCTGAGGAGCAGCAAGAGCTTGAGTGGCTGGCACTTTTGGTGTGGGAACAATCGTCCGACGTTCATGATTTTTCGGGGTGTCTTTTCAGGGGGCGCCCACGTGCAGCTGGTGTCAAACGTTGAAGCCCTGCTTCTCAGGGAAAGCCTGCAACGCCAGTGTCTGTGGTGCAGTAGATGCGCTGCCAATGGCCGCTGAGGAGCAGCAAGAGCTTGAGTGGCTGGCACTTTTGGTGTGAGAGCAATCGTCCGACGTTCGTGATTTTTCGGGTTTTTTTTCAGGGGGCGCCCATGTGCAGCTGGTGGCAAACGTCAAAGCCCTGCTCCTCAGGGAAAGCCCGTAGACCTAGGGTCTGTGGTGCTGTAGATGCGCTGCCAATGGCCGCTGAGGAGCAGCAAGAGCTTGAGTGGCTGGCCCTTTTGGTGTGGGAGCAATTGTCCGACGTTTGTGATTTGTCGGGGTTTCTTTTCAGGGGGCGCCCACGTGCAGCTGGTGGCAAACTTCAAAGCCCTGCTCCTCAGGGAAAGCCCGGAGCCCCAGTGTCTGTGGTGCTGTATATGCGCTGCTAGTGGCCACTGAGGAGTAGCAAGGGCTTGAGTGGCTGGCACTTTGGCTGTGGGAGCAATCCTCCGACGTTGGTGATTTTTTGGGTTTCTTTTCAGAGGGCGCCCACGTGCAGCTGGTGGTAAACGTCGAAGCCCTGCTCCTCAGGGAAAGCCCGGAGCCCCAGTGTCTGTGCTGCTGTAGATGCGCTGCCAATGGCCGCTGAGGAGCAGCAAGAGCTTCAGTGGCTTGCCCTTTTGGTCTGGGAGCAATCGTCTGACGTTCGTGATTTTTCGGGTTCTTTTTCAGGGGGCGGCCAAGTGCAGCTGGTGGCAAACATCAAAGCCCTGCTCCTCAGGGAAAGGCCGGAGCCCCAGTGTCAGTGGTGCTGTAGATGCGCTGCCAATGGCCGCTGAGGAGCAGCAAGAGCTTGAGTGGCTGGCCCTTTTGGTGTGGGATTAATGGTCCGACGTTCGTGATTTTTCGGGTTTTTTTTCAGGGGGCGCCCATGTGCAGCTGGTGGCAAACGTCAAAGCCCTGCTCCTCAGGGAAAGCCCGTAGACCTAGGGTCTGTGGTGCTGTAGATGCGCTGCCAATGGCCACTGAGGAGCAGCAAGAGCTTGAGTCGCTGTCCCTTTTGGTGTGGGAACAATCGTCCAACGTTTGTGATTTTTCGGTGTTTCTTTTCAGGGGGCGCCCACGTGCAGCTGGTGGCAACCATCGAAGCCCAGCTCCTCAGGTAAAGCCTGGAGCCCCAATGTCTGTGGTGCTGTAGATGCAATGCCAATGGCCGCTGAGTAGCAGCAAGAGCTTGAGTGGCTGGCACTTTGGCTGTGGGAGCAATCATCCGACGTTTGTGATTTGTCGGGGTTTCTTTCAGGGGCCGCCCACGTGCAGCTGGTGGCAAACGTCGAAGCCCTGCTCCTCAGGGAAAGCCCGGAACCCCAGTGTGTGTGGTGCTGTAGATGCGCTGCCAATGGCCGCTGAGGAGCAGCAGGAGCTTCAGTGGCTGGCCCTTTTGGTCTGGGAGCAATCGTCTGACGTTCGTGATTTTTGGGTTATTGTTTCAGGGGGCGGCCACGTGCAGCTGGTGGCAAACGTCAAAGCCCTGCTCCTCAGGGAAAGCCCGGAGCCCCAGTGTGTGTGGTGCTGTAGATGCGCTGCCAATGGCCGCTGAGGAGCAGCAAGAGCTTGAGTGGCTGGCAGTTTGGGTGTGGGAGCAATCATCCGACGTTGGTGATTTGTCGGGGTTTCTTTTCAGGGGCCGACCACGTGCAGCTGGTGGCAAACGTCGAAGCCCTGCTCCTCAGGGAAAACCCGGAGCCCCAGTGTCTGTGGTGCTGTAGATGCGCTGCCAATGGCCGCTGAGGAGCAGCAAGAGCTTGAGTGGCTGGCACTTTTGGTGTGGGAGCAATCGTCAGACGTTGGTGATTTTTCGGGGTTTATTTCAGGAGGCGCCCACGTGTAGCTGGTGGCAAACGTCGAAGCCCTGCTCCTCAGGGAAAGCCCAGAGCCCCAGTGTCTGTGGTGCTGTAGATGCGCTGCCAATGTCTGCTGAGGAGCAGCAAGAGCTTGAGTGGCTGGCACTTTTGCTGTGGGAGCAATAGTCCGACGTTCGTGATTTTTCGGTGTTCCTTTTCATGGGGCGCCCATGTGCAGCTGGTGGCAAACGTCGAAGCCCTGCTCCTCATGGAAAACCTGGAGCCCCAATGTCTGTGGTGCTCTGGATGCGATGCCAATGGCCGCTGAGGAGCATCAAGAGCTTGAGTGGACCCCACTTTTGTTGTGGTGGCAATCGTCCGACTTTGGTGATTTTTTGGGTTTCTTTTCAGGGGGTGCCCACGTGCAGCTGGTGGCAAACGTCGAAGCCCTGCTCCTCAGGGAAAGCCCGGATCCCCAGTGTCTGTGGCGCTGTAGATGCGCTGCCAATGGCTGCTGAGGAGCAGCAAGAGCTTGAGTGGCTGGCACTTTTGGTGTGGGAGCAATCGTCCGACGTTCGTGATTTTTCGGGGTTTCTTTTCAGGGGGCGGCCACGTGCAGCTGGTGGCAAACGGCGAAGCCCTGCTCCTCAGGGAAAGCCCGGAGCCCCAGTGTCTGTGCTGCTGTAGATGCGTTGCTAGTGGCCACTGAGGAGCAGCAAGAGCTTGAGTGGCTGGCACTTTTGGTGTGGTGGCAATCGTGCGACTTTGGTGATTTTTTGGGGTTTCTTTTCAGGGGGCGCCCACGTGCAGCTGGTGGCAAACGTCGAGGCCCACCTCCGCAGAAAAAGCCTGGAGCCCCAATGTCTGTGGTGCTTTACATGCGCTGCCAATGGCCGCTGAGGAGCAGCAAGAGCTTGAGTGGCTGGCCCTTTTGGTCTGGGAACAATCGTCTGACGTTCGTGTTTTTTCGGGTTATTTTCTCAGGGGGCGGCCAAGTGCAGCTGGTGGCAAACATCAAAGCCCTGCTCCTCAGGGAACGGCCGGAGCCCCAGTGTCTGTGGTGCTGTAGGTGCGCTGCCAATGGCCGCTGAGGAGCAGCAAGAGCTTGAGTGGCTGGCCCTTTTGGTGTGGGAACAATCGTCCGACGTTTGTGATTTTTCGGTGTTTCTTTTCAGGAGGCGCCCACGTGTAGATGGTGGCAACCATCGAAGCCCAGCTCCTCAGGGAAAGCCTGGAGCCCCAATGTCTGTGGTGCTCTGGATGCGATGCCAATGGCCGCTGAGGAGCAGCAAGAGCTTGAGTGGCTGGCCCTTTTGGTGTGGGAGCAATCGTCCGACATTCGTGATTTTTCGGGTTCTTCTTCAGAGGGCGCCCACGTGCATCTGGTGGCAAACGTCGAAGCCCTGCTCCTCATGGAAAGCCTGGAGCCCCAATGTCTGTGGTGCTGTAGATGCGCTGCCAATGGCCGCTGAGGAGCAGCAAGAGCTTGAGTGGCTGCCCCTTTTGGTGTGAGAGCAATCGTCCGACATTCGTGATTTTTCGGGTTTTTTTTCAGGGTGCGCCCACGTGCAGCTGGTGGCAAACGTCAAAGCCCTGCTCCTCAGGGAAAGCCCGGAGCCCCAGTGTCTGTGGTGCTGTAGATGCGCTGCCAATGGCCGCTGAGGAGCAGCAAGAGCTTGAGTGGCTGGCCCTTTTGGTCTGGGAGCAATAGTCCGACCTTCGTGATTTTTCGGTGTTTCTTTTCAGGGGGCGCCCACGTGTAGCTGTTGGCAAACGTCGAAGCCCTGCTCCTCAGGGTAAGCCCGGAGCCCCAGTCTGTGGTGCTGTAGATGCGCTGACAATGGCCGCTGAGGAGCAGCAAGAGCTTGAGTGGCTGGCACTTTTGGTGTGGGAGCAATCGTCCGACGTTCGTGATTTTTCTGGGTTTCTTTTCAGGGGTCGCCCACATGCAGCTGGTGGCAAACGTCGAAGCCCTACTCCTCAGGGAAAGCCCAGAGACACAATGTCTGTGGTGCTGTAGATGCGCTGCCAATGGCCGCTGAGGAGCAGCAAGAGCTTGAGTGGCTGGCCCTTTTGGTGTGGGAGCAATCGTCCGACGTTAGTGATTTTTCGGGGTTCTTTTTCAGGGGCCGCCCACGTGCAGCTGGTGGCAAACGTCGAAGCCCTGCTCCTCAGGGAAAGACCATAGCCCCAGTGTGTGTGGTGCTGTAGATGCGCTGCCAATGGCCGCTGAGGAGCAGCAAGAGCTTGAGTGGCTGGCCCTTTTGGTGTGGGAACAATCGTCCGACGTTCGTGATTTGTCGGGGTAATGTTTCAGAGCGCGCCCATGTGCAGCTGTTGTCAAACGTCGAAGCCCTGCTCCTCAGGGAAAGCCCGGAGCCCCAATGTCTGTGGTGCTGTAGATGCGCTGCCAATGGCCGCTGAGGAGCAGCAAGAGCTTGAGTGGCTGGCACTTTTGGTGTGGGAGCAATCGTCCGACGTTGGTGATTTGTCGGGGTTTTTTTTCAGGGGGCGCCCACGTGCAGCTGGTGGCAAACGTAGAAGCCCTGCTCCTCAGGGAAAGACCGGAGCCCCAGTTTCTGTGGTGCTGTAAATGCGCTGCCAATGGCCGGTGAGGAGCAGCAAGAGCTTGAGTGGATTGCCCTTTTGGTCTGGGAGTAATACTCCAACGTTCGTGATTTTTCGGTGTTTCTTTTCAGGGAGCGCCCACGTGTAGCTGTTGGCAAACGTCGAAGCCCTGCTCCTCAGGGAAAGCCTGGAGCCCCAATGTCTGTGGTGCTGGAGATGCGCTGCCAATGGCTGCTGAGGAGCAGCAAGAGCTTGAGTGGCTGGCACTTTTGGTGTGGGAGCAATCGTCCAACGTTCATGATTTGTCGGGGTTGTTTTTCGGGGGGCGCCCATGTGCAGCTGGTGGCAAACATCGAAGCCCTGCTCCTCAGGGAAAGCCTGGAGCCCCAATGTCTGTGGTGCTGTAGATGCGCTGCCAATGGCCGCTGAGGAGCAGCAAGAGCTTGAGTGGCTGGCACTTTTGGTGTGGGAGCAATCGTCCGATGTTGGTGATTTTTCGGGGTTTCTTTTCAGTGGGCGCCCAAGTGTAGGTGGTGGCAAACATCAAAGCCCTGCTCCTCAGGGAAAGCCCGGAGCCCCAGTGTCTGTGGTGCTGTAGATGCACTGCCAGTGGCCACCGAGGAGCAGCAAGAGCTTGAGTGGCTTGCCCTTTTGGTGTGGGAACAATCGTCTGACGTCCGTGATTTTTCAGGGTTTTTTTCTCAGGGGGCCCCCTCGTGCAGCTGGTGACAAACGTCGAAGCCCTGCTCCTCAGGGAAAGCCTGGAGCCCCAATGTCTGTGGTGCTGTAGATGCGCTGCCAATCGCCGCTGAGGAGCAGCAAGGGCTTGAGTGGCTGGCACTTTTGGTGTGGGAGCAATCATCTGACATTGGTGATTTTTCAGGGTTTTTTTTTCAGGGGGCGCCCACGTGCAGCTGTTGGCAAACGTCGAAGCCCTGCTCCTCAGGGAAAGCCCAGAGCACCAATGTCTGTGGTGCTGTAGATGCGCTGCCAATGGCCGCTGAGGAGCAGCAAGAGCTTGAGTGGCTGGCACTTTTAGTGTGGGAGCAATCGTACGACGTTGGTGATTTGTCGGGGTTTCTTTTCAGTGGGTGCCCACGTGCAGCTGGTGGCAAACGTCGAAGCCCTGCTCCTCAGGGAAAGCCCGGAGCCCCAGTGTCTGTGGTGCTGTAGATGCACTGCCAGTGGCCACCGAGGAGCAGCAAGAGCTTGAGTGGCTTGCCCTTTTGGTGTGGGAACAATCGTCTGACGTCCGTGATTTTTCAGGGTTTTTTTCTCAGGGGGCCCCTCGTGCATCTGGTGGCAAACGTCGAAGCCCTGCTCCTCAGGGAAAGCCCGGAGCCCCAATGTCTGTGGTGCTGTAGATGCGCTGCCAATGGCCGCTGAGGAGCAGCAAGAGCTTGAGTGGCTGGCACTTTTGGTGTGGGAGCAATCGTCCGATGTTGGTGATTTTTCGAGTTTTCTTTTTCAGGGGGTGCCCACGGGCAGCTGGTGGCAAACGTCAAAGCCCTGCTCCTCAGGGAAAGCCCGGAGCCCCAGTGTGTGTGGTGCTGTAGATGCGCTGCCAATGTCCGCTGAGGAGCAGCAAGAGCTTGAGTGGATTGCCCTTTTGGTGTGGGAACAATCGTCCGACTTCCGTGATTTTTCAGGGTTTTTTTCTCAGGGGGCGCCCTAGTGCACCTAGTGGCAAACGTCGAAGCCCTGCTCCTCAGGGAAAGCCCGGAGCCCCAGTGTCTGTGGTGCTGTAGATGCGCTGCCAATGGCCGCTGAGGAGCAGCAAGGGCTTAAGTAGCTCGCCCTTTTTGTGTGGGAGTAATCGTCCGACGTTGGTGATTTTTCGGGGTATCTTTTCAGGGGGCGCCCATGTGCAGTTGGTGGCAAACGTCAAAGCCCTGCTTCTCAGGGAAAGCCTGGAGCCCCAATGTCTGTGGTGCTGTAGATGCGCTGCCAATGGCCGCTGAGGAGCAGCAAGTGCTTGAGTGGCTCGCCCTTCTTGTTTTGGGGAAATCGTCCGACGTTGGTGTTTTTTCGGGGTTTCTTTTCAGGGGCGCCCACGTGCAGCTGGAGGCAAACGTCAAAGACCTGCTCCTCAGGGAAAGCCCGGAGCCCCAGTGTCTGTGGTGCTGTAGGTGCGCTGCCAATGTCCGCTGAGGAGCAGCAAGAGCTTGAGTGGCTGGCACTTTGGGTGTGGGAGCAATCGTCCGACGTTCGTGATTTTTCGGGGTTTCTTTTTAGGCGGCGCCCACGTGCAGCTGGTGGCAAACGTCGAAGCCCTGCTCGTCAGGGAAAGCCCGGAGTCCCAATGTCTGTGCTGCTGTAGATGCGCTGCCAATGGCCGCTGAGGAGCAGCAGGAGCTTGTGTGGATTGCCCTTTTGGTGTGGGAACAATCGTCCGACGTCCGTGATTTTTCAGGGTTTTTTTCTAAGGGGGTGCCCACGTGCAGCTGGTGGCAAACGTCGAAGCCCTGCTCCTCAGGGAAAGGCCGGAACCCCAGTGTCTGTGGCGCTGTAGATGCGCTGCCAATGGCCGCTGAGGAGCAGCAAGAGCTTGAGTGGCTGGCCCTTTTGGTCTGGGAGCAATAGTCCGACCTTCGTGATTTTTCGGTGTTTCTTTTCAGGGGGCGCCCACGTGTAGCTGTTGGCAAACGTCGAAGCCCTGCTCCTCAGGGTAAGCCCGGAGCCCCAGTCTGTGGTGCTGTAGATGCGCTGCCAATGGCCGCTGAGGAGCAGCAAGAGCTTGTGTGGATTGCCCTTTTGGTGTGGGAACAATCGTCCGACGTCCGTGATTTTTCAGGGTTTTTTTCTAAGGGGGTGCCCACGTGCAGCTGGTGGCAAACGTCGAAGCCCTGCTCCTCAGGGAAAGGCCGGAACCCCAGTGTCTGTGGCGCTGTAGATGCGCTGCCAATGGCCGCTGAGGAGCAGCAAGAGCTTGAGTGGCTGGCCCCTTTTGGTCTGGGAGCAATAGTCCGACCTTCGTGATTTTTCGGTGTTTCTTTTCAGGGGGCGCCCACGTGTAGCTGTTGGCAAACGTCGAAGCCCTGCTCCTCAGGGAAAGCCCGGAGCCCCAGTCTGTGGTGCTGTAGATGCGCTGCCAATGGCCGCTGAGGAGCAGCAAGAGCTTGAGTGGCTGGCACTTTTGGTGTGGGAGCAATCGTCCGACGTTCGTGATTTTTCTGGGTTTCTTTTCAGGGGTCGCCCACATGCAGCTGGTGGCAAACGTCGAAGCCCTACTCCTCAGGGAAAGCCCAGAGCCCCAATGTCTGTGGTGCTGTAGATGCGCTGCCAATGGCCGCTGAGGAGCAGCAAGAGCTTGAGTGGCTGGCACTTTTGGTGTGGGAGCAATCGTCCGAATTTCGTGATTTGTCGGGGTAATGTTTCAGAGCGCGCCCATGTGCAGCTGTTGGCAAACGTCGAAGCCCTGCTCCTCAGGGTAAGCCCGGAGCCCCAGTCTGTGGTGCTGTAGATGCGCTGACAATGGCCGCTGAGGAGCAGCAAGAGCTTGAGTGGCTGGCACTTTTGGTGTGGGAGCAATCATCCGACGTTCGTGATTTTTCTGGGTTTCTTTTCAGGTGTCGCCCACATGCAGCTGGTGGCAAACGTCGAAGCCCTACTCCTCAGGGAAAGCCCAGAGCCCCAATGTCTGTGGTGCTGTAGATGCGCTGCCAATGGCCGCTGAGGAGCAGCAAGAGCTTGAGTGGCTGGCACTTTTGGTGTGGGAGCAATCGTCCGACGTTCGTGATTTTTTGGTGCTTTTTTTCAGGGGGCGCCCACGTGCAGCTGGTGGCAAACGTCGAAGCCCTGCTCCTCAGGGAAAGCCCGGAGCCCCAGTGTCTGTGGTGCTGTAGATGCGCTGCCAATGGCCGCTGAGGAGCAGCAAGAGCTTGAGTGGCTGGCACTTTTGTTGTGGGAGCAATTGTCCTACGTTGGTGATTTTTTGGGGTTTCTTTTCAGGGGGGGCCCACGTGCAGCTGGTGGTAAACGTCGAAGCCCTGTTCGTCAGGGAAAGCCCGGAGCCCCAATGTCTGTGGTGCTGTAGATGCGCTGCCAATGGCCGCTGAGGAGCAGCAAGAGCTTGAGTGGCTGGCACTTTTGGTGTGGGAGCAATCGTCCGACGTTGGTGATTTGTCGGGGTTTTTTTTCAGGGGGCGCCCACGTGCAGCTGGTGGCAAACGTCGAAGCCCTGCTCCTCAGGGAAAGACCGGAGCCCCAGTTTCTGTGGTGCTGTAAATGCGCTGCCAATGGCCGCTGAGGAGCAGCAAGAGCTTGAGTGGATTGACCTTTTGGTCTGGGAGTAATAGTCCAACGTTCGTGATTTTTCGGTGTTTCTTTTCAGGGGGCGCCCACGTGTAGCTGTTGGCAAACGTCGAAGCCCTGCTCCTCAGGGAAAGCCTGGAGCCCCAATGTCTGTGGTGCTGTAGATGCGCTGCCAATGGCCGCTGAGGAGCAGCAAGAGCTTGTGTGGATTGCCCTTTTGGTGTGGGAACAATCGTCCGACGTCCGTGATTTTTCAGGCTTTTTTCTAAGCGGGTGCCCACGTGCAGCTGGTGGCAAACGTCGAAGCCCTGCTCCTCAGGGAAAGGCCGGAACCCCAGTGTCTGTGGCGCTGTAGATGCGCTGCCAATGGCCGCTGAGGAGCAGCAAGAGCTTGAGTGGCTGGCCCTTTTGGTCTGGGAGCAATAGTCCGACCTTCGTGATTTTTCGGTGTTTCTTTTCAGGTGGCGCCCACGTGTAGCTGTTGGCAAACGTCGAAGCCCTGCTCCTCAGGGTAAGCCCGGAGCCCCAGTCTGTGGTGCTGTAGATGCGCTGCCAATGGCCGCTGAGGAGCAGCAAGAGCTTGAGTGGCTGGCACTTTTGGTGTGGGAGCAATCGTCCGACGTTCGTGATTTTTCTGGGTTTCTTTTCAGGGGTCGCCCACATGCAGCTGGTGGCAAACGTCGAAGCCCTACTCCTCAGGGAAAGCCCAGAGCCCCAATGTCTGTGGTGCTGTAGATGCGCTGCCAATGGCCGCTGAGGAGCAGCAAGAGCTTGAGTGGCTGGCACTTTTGGTGTGGGAACAATCGTCCGACGTTCGTGATTTGTCGGGGTAATGTTTCAGAGCGCGCCCATGTGCAGCTGTTGGCAAACGTCGAAGCCCTGCTCCTCAGGGAAAGCCCGGAGCCCCAATGTCTGTGGTGCTGTAGATGCGCTGCCAATGGCCGCTGAGGAGCAGCAAGAGCTTGAGTGGCTGACACTTTTGGTGTGGGAGCAATCGTCCGACGTTGGTGATTTTTCGGGGTTTCTTTTCAGTGGGCGCCCAAGTGTAGCTGGTGGCAAACGTCAAAGCCCTGCTCCTCAGGGAAAGCCCGGAGCCCCAGTGTCTGTGGTGCTGTAGATGCACTGCCAGTGGCCACCGAGGAGCAGCAAGAGCTTGAGTGGCTGGCACTTTTGGTGTGGGAGCAATCGTCCGACGTTCGTGATTTGTCGGGGTAATGTTTCAGAGCGCGCCCATGTGCAGCTGTTGGCAAACGTCGAAGCCCTGTTCATCAGGGAAAGCCCGGAGCCCCAATGTCTGTGGTGCTGTAGATGCGCTGCCAATGGCCGCTGAGGAGCAGCAAGAGCTTGAGTGGCTGGCACTTTTGGTGTGGGAGCAATCGTCCGACGTTCGTGATTTGTCGGGGTTTTTTTTCAGAGCGCGCCCATGTGCAGCTGTTGGCAAATGTCAAAGCCCTGCTCCTCAGGGAAAGCCCGGAGCCCCAATGTCTGTGGTGCTGTAGATGCGCTGCCAATGGCCGCTGAGGAGCAGCAAGAGCTTGAGTGGCTGGCACTTTTGGTGTGGGAGCAATCGTCCGACGTTGGTGATTTTTCGGGGTTTCTTTTCAGTGGGCGCCCAAGTGTAGCTGGTGGCAAACGTCAAAGCCCTGCTCCTCAGGGAAAGCCCGGAGCCCCAGTGTCTGTGGTGCTGTAGATGCACTGCCAGTGGCCACCGAGGAGCAGCAAGAGCTTGAGTGGCTGGCACTTTTGGTGTGGGAGCAATCGTCCGACGTTCGTGATTTGTCGGGGTAATGTTTCAGAGCGCGCCCATGTGCAGCTGTTGGCAAACGTCGAAGCCCTGTTCATCAGGGAAAGCCCGGAGCCCCAATGTCTGTGGTGCTGTAGATGCGCTGCCAATGGCCGCTGAGGAGCAGCAAGAGCTTGAGTGGCTGGCACTTTTGGTGTGGGAGCAATCGTCCGACGTTGGTGATTTGTCGGGGTTTTTTTTCAGGGGGCGCCCACGTGCAGCTGGTGGCAAACGTAGAAGCCCTGCTCCTCAGGGAAAGACCGGAGCCCCAGTTTCTGTGGTGCTGTAAATGCGCTGCCAATGGCCGGTGAGGAGCAGCAAGAGCTTGAGTGGATTGCCCTTTTGGTGTGGGAGCAATCGTCCGATGTTGGTGATTTTTCGGGGTTTCTTTTCAGTGGGCGCCCAAGTGTAGCTGTTGGCAAACGTCAAAGCCCTGCTCCTCAGGGAAAGCCCGGAGCCCCAGTGTCTGTGATGCTGTAGATGCACTGCCAGTGGCCACCGAGGAGCAGCAAGAGCTTGAGTGGCTTGCCCTTTTGGTGTGGGAACAATCGTCTGATGTCCGTGATTTTTCAGGGTTTTTTTCTCAGGGGGCCCCCTCGTGCAGCTGGTGACAAACGTCGAAGCCCTGCTCCTCAGGGAAAGCCTGGAGCCCCAATGTCTGTGGTGCTGTAGATGCGCTGCCAATCGCCGCTGAGGAGCAGCAAGGGCTTGAGTGGCTGGCACTTTTGGTGTGGGAGCAATCATCTGACATTGGTGATTTTTCAGGGTTTTTTTTTCAGGGGCGCCCACGTGCAGCTGTTGGCAAACGTCGAAGCCCTGCTCCTCAGGGAAAGCCCAGAGCACCAATGTCTGTGGTGCTGTAGATGCGCTGCCAATGGCCGCTGAGGAGCAGCAAGAGCTTGAGTGGCTGGCACTTTTAGTGTGGGAGCAATCGTACGACGTTGGTGATTTGTCGGGGTTTCTTTTCAGTGGGTGCCCACGTGCAGCTGGTGGCAAACGTCGAAGCCCTGCTCCTCAGGGAAAGCCTGGAGCCCCAATGTCTGTGGTGCTGTAGATGCGCTGCCAATGGCCGCTGAGGAGCAGCAAGAGCTTGAGTGGCTGGCCCTTTTGGTGTGGGAGCAATCGTCCGATGTTGGTGATTTTTCGGGGTTTCTTTTCAGGGGTTGCCCACGGGCAGCTGGTGGCAAACGTCAAAGCCCTGCTCCTCAGGGAAAGCCCGGAGCCCCAGTGTCTGTGGTGCTGTAGATGCACTGCCAGTGGCCACCGAGGAGCAGCAAGAGCTTGAGTGGCTTGCCCTTTTGGTGTGGGAACAATCGTCTGACGTCCGTGATTTTTCAGGGTTTTTTCTCAGGGGGCCCCCTCGTGCATCTGGTGGCAAACGTCGAAGCCCTGCTCCTCAGGGAAATCCTGGAGCCCCAGTGTCTGTGGTGCTGTAGATGCGCTGCCAATGTCCGCTGAGGAGCAGCAAGAGCTTGAGTGGCTGGCACTTTTGGTGTGGGAGCAATCGTCCGACGTTCGTGATTTGTCGGGGTAATGTTTCAGAGCGCGCCCATGTGCAGCTGTTGGCAAACGTCGAAGCCCTGCTCCTCAGGGAAAGCCCGGAGCCCCAATGTCTGTGGTGCTGTAGATGCGCTGCCAATGGCCGCTGAGGAGCAGCAAGAGCTTGAGTGGCTGGCACTTTTGGTGTGGGAGCAATCGTCCGACGTTGGTGATATTTCGGGGTTTTTTTTCAGGGGGCGCCCACGTGCAGCTGGTGGCAAACGTAGAAGCCCTACTCCTCAGGGAAATACCGGAGCCCCAGTTTCTGTGGTGCTGTAAATGCGCTGCCAATGGCCGCTGAGAAGCAGCAAGCGCTTGAGTGGCTGGCACTTTTGGTCTGGGAGTAATAGTCCAACGTTCGTGATTTTTCGGTGTTTCTTTTCAGGGGGCGCCCACGTGTAGCTGTTGGCAAACGTCGAAGCCCTGCTCCTCAGGGAAAGCCCGGAGCCCCAATGTCTGTGGTGCTGGAGATGCGCTGTCAATGGCTGCTGAGGAGCAGCAAGAGCTTGAGTGGCTGGCACTTTTGGTGTGGGAGCAATCGTCCAACGTTCGTGATTTGTCGGGGTTGTTTTTCGGGGGGCGCCCATGTGCAGCTGGTGGCAAACATCGAAGCCCTGCTCCTCAGAGAAAGCCTGGAGCCCCAATGTCTGTGGTGCTGTAGATGCACTGCCAGTGGCCACCGAGGAGCAGCAAGAGCTTGAGTGGGTTGCCCTTTTGGTGTGGGAACAATCGTCTGACGTTCGTGATTTTTCAGGGTTTTTTTCTCAGGGGGCCCCCTCGTGCATCTGGTGGCAAACGTCGAAGCCCTGCTCCTCAGGGAAAGCCCGGAGCCCCAGTGTGTGTGGTGCTGTAGGTGCGCTGCCAATCGCCGCTGAGGAGCAGCAAGGGCTTGAGTGGCTGGCACTTTTGGTGTGGGAGCAATCGTCCGACGTTCGTGATTTGTCGGGGTAATGTTTCAGAGCGCGCCCATGTGCAGCTGTTGGCAAACGTCGAAGCCCTGCTCCTCAGGGTAAGCCCGGAGCCCCAATGTCTGTGGTGCTGTAGATGCGCTGCCAATGGCCGCTGAGGAGCAGCAAGAGCTTGAGTGGCTTGCCCTTTTGGTGTGGGAGCAATCGTCCGACGTTGGTGATTTGTCGGGGTTTTTTTTCAGGGGCGCCCACGTGCAGCTGGTGGCAAACGTAGAAGCCCTGCTCCTCAGGGAAAGACCGGAGCCCCAGTTTCTGTGGTGCTGTAGGTGCGCTGCCAATGGCCGCTGAGGAGCAGCAAGAGCTTTAGTGGCTGGCACTTTTGGTCTGGGAGTAATAGTCCAACGTTCGTGATTTTTCGGTGTTTCTTTTCAGGGGCGCCCACGTGTAGCTGTTGGCAAACGTCGAAGCCCTGCTCCTCAGGGAAAGCCCGGAGCCCCAATGTCTGTGGTGCTGGAGATGCGCTGCCAATGGCTGCTGAGGAGCAGCAAGAGCTTGAGTGGCTGGCACTTTTGGTGTGGGAGCAATCGTCCAACGTTCGTGATTTGTCGGGGTTGTTTTTCGGGGGGCGCCCGTGTGCAGCTGGTGGCAAACATCGAAGCCCTGCTCCTCAGAGAAAGCCTGGAGCCCCAATGTCTGTGGTGCTGTAGATGCACTGCCAGTGGCCACCGAGGAGCAGCAAGAGCTTGAGTGGGTTGCCCTTTTGGTGTGGGAACAATCGTCTGACGTTCGTGATTTTTCAGGGTTTTTTTCTCAGGGGGCCCCCTCGTGCATCTGGTGGCAAACGTCGAAGCCCTGCTCCTCAGGGAAAGCCCGGAGCCCCAATGTCTGTGGTGCTGTAGATGCGCTGCCAATCGCCGCTGAGGAGCAGCAAGGGCTTGAGTGGCTGGCACTTTTGGTGTGGGAGCAATCATCTGACATTGGTGATTTTTCAGGGTGTTTTTTTCAGGGGGCGCCCACGTGCAGCTGGTGGCAAACGTCGAAGCCCTGCTCCTCAGGGAAAGCCCAGAGCACCAATGTCTGTGGTGCTGTAGATGCGCTGCCAATGTCCGCTGAGGAGCAGCAAGAGCTTGAGTGGCTGGCACTTTTGGTGTGGGAGCAATCGTACGACGTTGGTGATTTGTCGGGGTTTCTTTTCAGTGGGTGCCCACGTGCAGCTGGTGGCAAACGTCGAAGCCCTGCTCCTCAGGGAAAGCCTGGAGCCCCAATGTCTGTGGTGCTGTAGATGCGCTGCCAATGGCCGCTGAGGAGCAGCAAGAGCTTGAGTGGCTGGCCCTTTTGGTGTGGGAGCAATCGTCCGATGTTGGTGATTTTTCGGGGTTTCTTTTCAGGGGGTGCCCACGGGCAGCTGGTGGCAAACGTCAAAGCCCTGCTCCTCAGGGAAATACCGGAGCCCCAGTGTCTGTGGTGCTGTAGATGCGCTCCCAATGTCCGCTGAGGAGCAGCAAGAGCGTGAGTGGATTGCCCTTTTGGTGTGGGAACAATCGTCCGACGTCCGTGATTTTTCAGGTTTTTTTTTCAGGGGGCGCCCTAGTGCACCTAGTGGCAAACGTCGAAGCCCTGCTCCTCAGGGAAAGCCCGGAGCCCCAGTGTCTGTGGTGCTGTAGATGCGCTGCCAATGGCCGCTGAGGAGCAGCAAGTGCTTGAGTGGCTCGCCCTTTTTGTTTTGGAGAAATCGTCCGACGTTGGTGTTTTTTCGGGGTTTCTTTTCAGGGGCGGCCAAGTGCAGCTGGTGGCAAACGTCAAAGCCCTGCTCCTCAGGGAAAGCCCGGAGCCCCAGTGTGTGTGGTGCTGTAGATGCGCTGCCAATGGCCGCTGAGGAGCAGCAAGAGCTTGAGTGGCTGTCACATTTGTTGTGGGAGCAGTCGTCCTATGTTCGTGATTTTTCGGGGTTTCTTTTCAGGGGAGCACAAGTGTAGCTGGTGGCAAACGTCGAAGCCCTGCTCCTCAGGGAAAACCCGGAGCCCCAGTGTCTGTGGTGCTGTAGGTGCGCTGCCAATGTCCGCTGAGGAGCAGCAAGAGCTTGAGTGGCTGGCACTTTTGGTGTGGGAGCAATCGTCCGACGTTGGTAATTTTTCAGGGTTTTTTTCTCAGTGGGTGCCCACGTACAGCTGGTGGCAAACGTCGAAGCCCTGCTCCTCAGGGAAAGCCCGGAGCCCCAGTGTGTGTGGTGCTGTAGATGCGCTGCCAATGGCCGCTGAGGAGCAGCAAGAGCTTGAGTGGCTGGCCCTTTTGGTGTGGGAGCAATCGTCCGACGTTCGTGATTTTTCGGGTTATTTTTTCAGTGGGCGCCCAGTTGCAGCTGGTGGCAAACGTCAAAGCCCTGTTCCTCAGGGAAAGCCCGTAGCCCCAGGGTCTGTGGTGCTGTAGATGCGCTGCCAATGGCTGCTGAGGAGCAGCAAGATCTTGAGTGGCTGGCACTTTTGGTGTGGGAGCAATCGTCCGACGTTGGTGATTTTTCGGGGTTTCTTTTCAGGGGGCGGCCAGGTGCAGCTGGTGACAAACGTCAAAGCCCTGCTCCTCAGGGAAAGCCCGGAGCCCCAATGTCTGTGGTGCTGTAGATGCGCTGCCAATGGCCGCTGAGGAGCAGCAAGAGCTTGAGTGGCTTGCACTTTTGGTGTGGGAGCAATCGTCCGATGTTGGTGATTTTTCGGGGTTTCTTTTAATGGGGCGCCCAGGTGCAGCTGGTGGCAAACGTCGAAGCCCTGCTCCTCAGGGAAAAACCGGAGCCCCAATGTCTGTGGTGCTGTACATGCGCTCCCAATGGCCGCTGAGGAGCAGCAAGAGCTTGAGTGGCTGGCCCTTTTGGTGTGGGAATAATCGTCCGACGTTGGTGATTTTTCGGGGTTTCTTTTCAGGGGCGGCCACCTGCAGCTGGTGGCAAACGTCAAAGCCCTGCTCCTCAGGGAAAGCCCGGAGCCCCAGTGTGTGTGGTGCTGTAGATGCGCTGCCAATGGCCGCTGAGGAGCAGCAAGAGCTTGAGTGGCTGTCACATTTCGTGTGGGAGCAGTCGTCCTACGTTTGTGATTTTTCGGTGTTTCTTTTCAGGGGGAGCCCAATTGTAGCTGGTGGCAAACGTCGAAGCCCTGGTCCTCAGGGAAAACCCGGAGCCCCAGTGTCTGTGGTGCTGTAGATGCGCTGCCAATGTCCGCTGAGGAGCAGCAAGAGCTTGAGTGGCTGGCCCTTTTGGTGTGGGAGCAATCGTCCGACGTTCGTGATTTTTCGGGTTATTTTTTAAGGGGCGCCCACGTGCAGCTGGTGGCAAACGTCGAAGCCCTGCTCCTCAGGGAAAGCCCGGAGCCCCAGTGTGTGTGGTGCTGTAGATGCGCTGCCAATGGCCGCTGAGGAGCAGCAAGAGCTTGAGTGGCTGGCCCTTTTGGTGTGGGAGCAATCGTCCGACGTTCGTGATTCGACCATCTAAGGAACTTGAAGGTGCACAAGTCCATGGGGCCTGATGAGATCCATCCGCGCGTCCTGAGGGAACTGGCGGATGAAGTTGCCAAGCCACTGGCCATCATATTTGAGAAATCGTGGTGGTCTGGTGAGGTCCCCGATGACTGGAAGAGAGGGAACATAACCCCCATTTTTAAAAAGGGGAGTAAGGAAGACCCGGGCAACTACAGGCCGGTCAGCCTCACCTCCGTGCCTGGCAAGGTCATGGAGCAGATTCTCCTGGAAAGCATGCTAAGGCACATGGAGAGCAAGGAGGTGGTTGGTTACAGCCAACATGGCTTCACCAAGGGCAGATCGTGCCTGACCAATTTGGTGGCCTTTTATGACGGGGTAACAGCATCGGTGGACAAGGCACGGGCAACGGATATCGTCTACCTGGACTTGTGCAAAGCTTTTGACACTGTCCCGCATGACATCCTTCTCTCTAAACTAGAGAGGCATGGGTTCGATGGATGGACCACTCGGTGGATAAGGAGTTGGCTGGATGGCCGCATTCAGAGAGTGGTGGTCAACGGCTCAATGTCCAAGTGGAGACCGGTCACGAGTGGCGTCCCTCAGGGGTCCGTGTTGGGCCCGGCCCTGTTCAACATCTTTGTCGGCGACATGGACAGTGGGATAGAGTGCACCCTCAGCAAGTTCGCCGATGACACCAAGCTGTGTGGTGCCGTCGACTCGCTGGAAGGGAGGGATGCCATCCAGAGGGACCTTGACAGGCTGGAGAGGTGGGCCCGTGCCAACGTCATGAAGTTCAACCAGGCCAAGTGCAAGGTCCTGCACGTGGGTTGTGGCAATCCCAGGCACAAATACAGGCTGGGCGAAGATTGGATTGAGAGCAGCCCTGAGGAGAAAGACTTGGGAGTGCTGGTAGACGAGAGGCTCAACATGAGCGGGCAATGCGCCCTTGTGGCCCAGAAGGCCAACCGCATCCTGGGCTGCATCAAGAGGAGTGTGGCCAGCAGGTCGAGGGAGGTGATTCTGCCCCTCTACTCTGCCCTGGTGAGACCCCACCTGGAGTACTGTGTCCAGTTCTGGAGTCCCCAACACAAGAAGGACATGGACCAGTTGGAAAGGGTCCAGAGAAGGGCCACCAAGATGATCAGAGGGCTGGAGCACCTCTCCTATGAGGACAGGCTGAGAGAGTTGGGGCTGTTGAGCCTGGAGAAGAGGAGGCTCCGGGGAGACCTGATAGCGGTCTTCCAATACCTCAAGGGGCCTACAGGAAAGATGGGGAGAAGCTGTTCAGTAGGGCCTGTTGTGATAGGACAAGGGGTAATGGGTTTAAATTAGAAGGAGGTAGGTTTAGATTAGATATTAAAAAAAAATTTTTTACAATGAGAGTTGTAGAGCACTGGAACAGGTTGCCCAGAGAGGTGGTGGATGCCCCATCCCTGGAAATGTTCAAGGCCAGGCTGGATGAGGCTCTGAGCAACCTGATCTAGTGAGGGATGTCCCTGCTCTTGCAGGGGGGTTGGACTAGATGACCTTTGAAGGTCCCTTCCAACTCTAACCATTCTATGATTCTATGATTCTACGATTCTATGATTTTTAGGGGTTCCTTTTCAGGGGGCGCCCACGTGCAGCTGGTGACAAACGTCGAAGCCCTGCTCCTCAGGGAAAACCTGGAGCCCCAGTGTCTGTGGTGCTGTAGATGCGCTGCCAATGGCCGCTGAGGAGCAGCAAGAGCTTGAGCGGCTGGCCCTTTTGGTGTGGGAGCAATCGTCCCACGTTCGTGATTTTTCAGGGTTTCTTTTCAGGGGGCGGCCAAGTGCAGCTGGTGGCAAACGTCGAAGCCCTGCTCCTCAGGGAAAGCCCGGAGCCCCGTTGTCTGTGGTGCTGTAGATGCGCTGCCAATGGCCGCTGAGGAGCAGCAAGAGCTTTAGTGGCTGGCCCTTTTGGTGTGGGAGCAATCGTCTGACGTTGGTGATTTTTCGTGTTATTTTTTTAGGGGGAGCCCACGTGCAGCTGGTGGCAAACGTCGAAGCCCTGCTCCTCAGGGAAAGCCCTGAGCCCCAGTGTGTGTGGTGCTGTAGATGCGCTGCCAATGGCCGCTGAGGAGCAGTAATGCCTTGAGTGGCTGGCCCTTTTTGTGTGGGAGCAATCGTCCGACGTTGGTGATTTGTCGGGGTTCTTTTTCAGAGGGCGACCACGTGCAGCTGGTGGCAAACGTCAAAGCCCTGCTCCTCAGGGAAAGCCCGGAGCCTCAGTGTGTGTGGTGCTGTAGATGTGCTGTAAATGGCCACTGAGGAGCAGCAAGAGCTTGAGTGGATTGCCGTTTTGGTGTGGGAGCAATCGTCCGACGTCCGTGATTTTTCAGTGTTTTTTTCTCAGGGGGTGCCCACGTGCAGCTGTTGGCAAACGTCGAAGCCCTGCTCCTCAGGGAAAGCCCGGAGCCCCAGTGTCTGTGGTGCTGTAGATGCGCTGCCAATGGCCGCTGAGGAGCAGTAATGGCTTGAGTGGCTCGCCCTTTTTGTGTGGGAGCAATGGTCCGACGTTCGTGATTTTTCGGGGTTTCTTTTCAGTGGGCGCCCTCGTGCAGCTGGTGGCAAACGTCGAAGCCCTGCTCCTCAGGGAAAGCCCGGAGCCCCAATGTCTGTGGTGCTCTAGATGCGCTGCCAATGGCCGCTGAGGAGCAGCAAGAGCTTGAGTGGCTGGCACTTTTGGTGTGGGAGCAGTCGTCCCACGTTCGTGATTTTTCGGGGTTTCTATTCAGGGGGCGCCCACGTGCAGCTGGTGGTAAACGTCGAAGCCCTGCTCCTCAGGGAAAGCCCGGAGCCCCAATGTCTGTGGTGCTGTAGATGCGCTGCCAATGGCCGCTGAGGAGCAGCAAGAGCTTGAGTGGCTGGCCCTTTTGGTGTGGGAGCAATCGTCCGACGTCCGTGATTTTTCGGGGTTTATTTTCAGGGCGCGCCCACGTGCAGCTGGTGGCAAACATCGAAGCCCTGCTCCTCAGGAAAGCCCGGAGCACCAGTGTCTGTGGTGCTGTAGATGCGCTGCCAATGGCTGCTGAGGAGCAGCAAGAGCTTGAGTGGATTGCCATTTTGGTGTGGGAACAATCGTCCGACGTCCGTGATTTTTCAGGGTTTTTTCCTCAGGGGGTGCCCACTTGCAGCTGGTGTCAAACGTTGAAGCCCTGCTCCTCAGGGAAAGCCCGGAGCCCCAATGTCTGTGCTGCTGTACATGCGCTGCCAATGGCCGCTGAGGAGCAGTAAGAGCTTGAGTGGCTGGCCCTTTTTGTGTGGGAGCAATCGTCCGACGTTCGTGATTTTTCGGGTTATTTTATCAGGGGGCGCCCACGCGCAGCTGGTAGCAAACGTCGAAGCCCTGCTCCTCAGGGAAAGCCCGGAGCCCCAGTGTCTGTGCTGCTGTAGATGCGCTGCCAATGGCCGCTGAGGAGCAGCAAGAGCTTTATTGGATTGCCATTTTGGTGTGGGAACAATCGTCCGACGTCCGTGATTTTTCAGGGTTTTTTCCTCAGGGGGTGCCCACTTGCAGCTGGGGGCAAACGTCGAAGCCCTGCTCCTCAGGGCAAGCCCGGAGCCCCCGTGTCTGTGGTGCTGTAGATGCGCTGCCAATGGGCGCTGAGGAGCAGCAAGAGCTTGAGTGGCTGGCCCTTTTGGTGTGGGAGCAATCGTCCGACGTTCGTGATTTTTCGGGGTTCCTTTTCAAAGCCCGACCACGTGCAGCTGTGGGCAAACTTTGAAGCCCTGCTCCTCAGGGAAAGCCCGGAGCCCCAGTGTGTGTGGTGCTGTAGATGCACTGCCAATGTCCGCTGAGGAGCAGCAAGAGCTTGAGTGTCTGGCACTTTTGGTGTGGGAGCAATCGTCCGACGTTCGTGATTTTTCGGTGTTTCTTTTCAGGGGAGCCCAAGTGTAGCTGGTGGCAAACGTCGAAGCCCTGCTCCTCAGGGAAAGCCTGGAGCCCCAATGTCTGTGGTGCTGTAGATGCGCTGCCAATGACCGCTGAGGAGCAGCAAGAGCTTGAGTGGCTGGCCCTTTTGTTGTGGGAGCAATCGTCCGACGTTCGTGATTTTTCGGGTTATTTTTTCAGGGGGCGCCCACGTGCAGCTGGTGGCAAACGTCAAAGCCCTGCTCCTCAGGGAAAGCCCGGAGCCCCATTGTCTGTGGTTCTGTAGATGCGCTGCCAATGGCCGCTGAGGAGCAGCAAGGGCTTGAGTGGCTGGCCCTTTTTGTGTGGGAGCAATCGTCCGACGTTCGTGATTTTTCGGGTTATTTTTTCAGTGGGCGCCCAGGTGCAGCTGGTGGCAAACGTCAAAGCCCTGTTCCTCAGGGAAAGCCCGGAGCCCCAGTGTGTGTGGTGCTGTAGATGCGCTGCCAATGGGCGCTGAGGAGCAGCAAGAGCTTGAGTGGCTGGCCCTTTTGGTGTGGGAGCAATCGTCCGACGTTCGTGATTCGACCATCTAAGGAATTTGAAGGTGCACAAGTCCATGGGGCCTGATGAGATCCATCCGCAGGTCCTGAGGGAACTGGCGGATGAACTTGCCAAGCCACTGGCCATCATATTTGAGAAATCGTGGCGGTCTGGTGAGGTCCCCGATGACTGGAAGAGAGGGAACATAACCCCCATTTTTAAAAAGGGGAGTAAGGAAGACCCGGGCAACTACAGGCCGGTCAGCCTCACCTCCGTGCCTGGCAAGGTCATGGAGCAGATTCTCCTGGAAAGCATGCTAAGGCACATGGAGAGCAAAGAGGTGGTTGGTGACAGCCAACATGTCTTCACCAAGGGCAGATCGTGCCTGACCAATTTGGTGGCCTTTTATGACGGGGTAACAGCATCGGTGGACAAGGCACGGGCAACGGATATCGTCTACCTGGACTTGTGCAAAGCTTTTGACACTGTCCCGCATGACATCCTTCTCTCTAAACTAGAGAGGCATGGGTTCGATGGACGGACCACTCGGTGGATAAGGAGTTGGCTGGATGGCCGCACTCAGAGAGTGGTGGTCAACGGCTCAATGTCCAAGTGGAGACCGGTCACGAGTGGCGTCCCTCAGGGGTCCGTGTTGGGCCCGGCCCTGTTCAACATCTTTGTCGGCGACATGGACAGTGGGATAGAGTGCACCCTCAGCAAGTTCGCCGATGACACCAAGCTGTGTGGTGCCGTCGACTCGCTGGAAGGGAGGGATGCCATCCAGAGGGACCTTGACAGGCTGGAGAGGTGGGCCCGTGCCAACGTCATGAAGTTCAACCAGGCCAAGTGCAAGGTCCTGCACGTGGGTTGTGGCAATCCCAGGCACAAATACAGGCTGGGCGAAGATTGGATTGAGAGCAGCCCTGAGGAGAAAGACTTGGGAGTGCTGGTAGACGAGAGGCTCAACATGAGCGGGCAATGCGCCCTTGCGGTCCAGGAAGGCCAACCGCATCCTGGGCTGCATCAAGAGGAGCGTGGCCAGCAGGTCGAGGGAGGTGATTCTGCCCCTCTACTCTGCCCTGGTGAGACCCCACCTGGAGTACTGTGTCCAGTTCTGGAGTCCCCAACACAAGAAGGACATGGACCAGTTGGAAAGGGTCCAGAGAAGGGCCACCAAGATGATCAGAGGGCTGGAGCACCTCTCCTATGAGGACAGGCTGAGAGAGTTGGGGCTGTTGAGCCTGGAGAAGAGGAGGCTCCGGGGAGACCTGATAGCGGTCTTCCAATACCTCAAGGGGGCCTACAGGAAAGATGGGGAGAAGCTGTTCAGTAGGGCCTGTTGTGATAGGACAAGGGGTAATGGGTTTAAATTAGAAGGAGGTAGGTTTAGATTAGATATTAGAAAAAAATTTTTTACAATGAGAGTTGTAGAGCACTGGAACAGGTTGCCCAGAGAGGTGGTGGATGCCCCATCCCTGGAAATGTTCAAGGCCAGGCTGGATGAGGCTCTGAGCAACCTGATCTAGTGAGGGATGTCCCTGCTCTTGCAGGGGGGTTGGACTAGATGACCTTTGAAGGCCCCTTCCAACTCTAACCATTCTATGATTCTATGATTCTACGATTCTATGATTTTTAGGGGTTCCTTTTCAGGGGGCGCCCACGTGCAGCTGGTGACAAACGTCGAAGCCCTGCTCCTCAGGGAAAGCCCAGAGCCCCAGTGTCTGTGGTGCTGTAGATGCGCTGCCAATGGCCGCTGAGGAGCAGCAAGAGCTTGAGCGGCTGGCCCTTTTGGTGTGGGAGCAATCGTCCCACGTTCGTGATTTTTCAGGGTTTCTTTTCAGGGGGCGCCCACGTGCAGCTGCTGGCAAACGTCGAAGCCCTGCTCCTCAGGGAAAGCCCGGAGCCCCAGTGTCTGTGGTGCTGTAGATGCGCTGCCAATGGCCGCTGAGGAGCAGCAAGAGCTTTAGTGGCTGGCACTTTTGGTGTGGGAGCAATCGTCTGACGTTGGTGATTTTTTGGGTTATTTTTTTAGGGGGCGCCCACGTGCAGCTGGTGGCAAACGTCGAAGCCCTGCTCCTCAGGGAAGGCCCTGAGCCCCAATGTCTGTGCTGCTGTAGGTGCGCTGCCAATGGCCGCTGAGGAGCAGCAAGAGCTTGAGTGGCTGTCACATTTGGTGTGGGAGCAATCGTCCGACGTTCGTGATTTTTCGGGTTATTTTTTCAGGGGGCGCCCACTTGCAGCTGGTGGCAAACGTCGAAGCCCGGTTCCTCAGGGAAAGCCCGGAGCCCCAGTGTCTGTGGTGCTGTAGATGCGCTGCCAATGGCCGCTGAGGAGCATCAAGAGCTTGAGTGGCTGGCACTTTTGGTGTGGGAGCAATCGTCCAACGTTCGTGATTTTTCGGGGTACATTTTTAGGGGGCGCCCACGTGCAGCTGGTGGCAAACATCGAAGCCCTGCTCCTCAGGGCAAGCCCGGAGCCCCCGTGTCTGTGGTGCTGTAGATGCGCTGCCAATGGCCGCTGAGGAGCAGCAAGAGCTTGAGTGGCTGGCCCTTTTGGTGTGGGAGCAATCGTCCAACGTTCGTGATTTTTCGGGGTTTCTTTTCAAGGGGCGCCTACGTGCAGTTGGTGGCAAACGTCGAAGCCCTGCTCCTCAGGGAAAGCCCGGAGCCCCAGTGTCTGTGGTGCTGTAGATGCGCTGCCAATGTCTGCTGAGGAGCAGCAAGATCTTGAGTGGCTGGCACTTTTGGTGTGGGAGCAATCGTCCAACGTTCGTGATTTTTCGCACTTCTTTTTCAACGGGGCGCCCACGTGCAGCTGGTTGTAAACGTCGAAGCCCTGCTCGTCAGGGAAAGCCCGGAGCCCCAGTGTCTGTGGTGCTGTAGATGCGCTGCCAATGGCCGCTGAGGAGCAGCAAGAGCTTGAGTGGCTGGCACTTTTGGTGTGGGAGCAATTGTCCGACGTTCGTGATTTTTCGGGGTTCTTTTTCAACGGGGCTCCCACGTGCAGCTCGTGGCAAACGTCGAAGCCCTGCTCCTCAGGGAAAGCCCATAGCCCCAGTGTGTGTGGTGCTGTAGATGCGCTGCCAATGGCCGCTGAGGAGCAGTAATGGCTTGAGTGGCTGGCACTTTTGGTGTGGGAGCAATTGTCTGATGTTCGTGATTTTTCGAGTTATTTTATTCAGGGGGCGGCCAAGTGCTGCTGGTGGCAAACGTCGAAGCCCTGCTCCTCAGGGAAATCCCGGATCCCCAGTGTCTGTGATGCTGTAGATGCGCTGCCAATGGCCGCTGAGGAGCAAGAAGAGCTTGAGTGGCTGCCCGTTTTGGTGTGGGAGCAATCGTCCGACATTCGTGATTTTTCAGGGTTTCTCTTCAGGGGGCGCCCATGTGCAGCTGGTGGCGAATGTCGAAGCCCTGCTCCTCAGGGAAAGCCCGGAGCCCCAGTGTCTGCGGTGCTGTAGATGCGCTGCCAATGGCCGCTGAGGAGCAGCAAGAGCTTGAGTGGCTGGCCCTTTTGGTGTGGGAGCAATTGTCCGACGTTCGTGAGTTTTCGGGGTTCTTTTTCAGGGGGCACCGACGTGCAGCTGGTGGCAAACGTCGAAGCCCTGCTCCTCAGGGAAAGCCCGTAGCCCCAATATCTGTGGTGCTGTAGATGCGCTGCCAATGGCCGCTGAGGAGCAGCAAGAGCTTGAGTGGCTGCCCCTTTTGGTGTGGGAGCAATTGTCCGACGTTCCTGATTTTTCGGGGTTCTTTTTCAGGGGGCGACCACGTGCAGCTGGTGGCAAACGTCGAAGCCCTGCTCCTCAGGGAAAGCCTGGAGCCGCAGTGTCTGTGGTGCTGTAGATGCGCTTCGAATGGCAGCTGAGGAGTAGCAAGAGCTTGAGTGGCTGGCACTTTTGGTGTGGGAGCAATGGTCCGATGTTTGTGATTTTTCGGGGTTTTTTTTAAGGGGGCTCCCACGTGTAGGTGCTGGCAAACGTCGAAGCACTGTTCGTCAGGGAAAGCCCGGAGCCTCAATGTCTGTGCTGCTGTACGTGCGCTACCAATGGCCGCTGAGGAGCATCAAGAGCTTGAGTGTCTAGCACTTTTGGTGTGGGAGCAATCGTCCGACGTTTGTGATTTTTCGGGGTTTTTTTTCAGGGGGCTCCCACATGTAGCTGGTGGTAAACGTCGAAGCCCTGTTCGTCAGGGAAAGCCCGGAGCCTCAATGTCTGTGGTGCTGTAGGTGCGCTGCCAATGGCCGCTGAGGAGCAGCAAGAGCTTGAGTGGCTGGCCCTTTTGGTGTGGGAGCAATCGTCCGACGTTCGTGATTTTTCGGGGTATTTTTTCAGTGGGCGCCCTGTTGCAGCTGGTGGTAAACGTCGAAGCCCTGTTCGTCAGGGAAAGGCCGGAGCCCCAATGTCTGTGATGCTGTAGGTGTGCTGCTAATGGCCGCTGAGGAGCAGCAAGAGCTTGAGTGGCTGGCACTTTTGGTGTGGGAGCAATCATCTGACGTTCGTGATTTTTCGGGGTTTTTTTTTCAGGGGGCGCTCACGTGCAGCTGGTGGCAAACGTCGAAGCCCTGCTCCTCAGGGAAAGCCCGGAGCCCCAGTGTCTGTGGTGCTGTAGGTGCACTGCCAATGGCCGCTGAGGAGCAGCAAGAGCTTGAGTGGCTGGCACTTTTAGTGTGGGAGCAGTCGTCCTACGTTCGTTATTTTTCGGGGTTTCTTTCCATGGGTCGCCCACGTGCAGCTGGTGGCAAACGTCGAAGCCCTGCTCCTCAGGGAAAGCCCGGACCACCAATGTCTGTGGTGCTGTAGATGCACTGCCAATGGCCGCTGAGGAGCAGTAATGGCTTGAGTGGCTGGCCCTTTTGGTGTGGGAGCAATCGTCCGACGTTCCTGATTTTTCGGGGTTTCTTTCAGGGGGCGCCCACGTGCAGCTGGTGGCAAACGTCGAAGCACTTTTCGTCAGGGAAATCCCGGAGCCCCAATGTCTGTGGTGCTGTAGATGCGCTGCCAATGGCTGCTGAGGAGCAGCAAGAGCTTGAGTGGCTGGCACTTCTGGTGTGGGAGCAATGGTCCGACGTTCGTCATTTTTCAGGGTTTCTTTTCAGGGCGCGCCCAAGTGCAGCTGGTGGCAAACGTCGAAGCCCTGCTCCTCAGGAAAGCCCGAGCCCCAGTTTCTGTGGTGCTGTAGATGCGCTGCCAATGGCCGCTGAGGAGCAGCAAGGGCTTGAATGGCTGGCCCTTTTGGTGTGGGAGCAGTCGTCCGACGTTCGTGATTTTTCAGGGTTTCTTTTCAGGGGGCACCCACGTGCAGGTGGTGGCAAACGTCAAAGCCCTGCTCCTCAGGGAAAGCCCAGACCCCAGTGTCTGTGGTGCTGTAGATGCGCTGCCAATGGCCGCTGAAGAGCAGCAAGAGCTTGAGTGGATGCCCCTTTTTTTATCTGGGAGCAATCGTCCGACGTTTCAGGTTTTCTCTTCAGGGGGCGCCCACGTGCAGCTGGTGGCGAATGTCGAAGCCCTGCTCCTCAGGGAAAGCCCGGAGCCCCAGTGTGTGTGGTGCTGTAGATGCGCTGCCAATGGCCGCTGAGCAGCAGCAAGGGCTTGAGTGGCTGGCACTTTTGGTGTGGGAGCAATTGTCTGATGTTCGTGATTTTTCGAGTTATTTTTTCAGGGGGCGGCCAAGTGCAGCTGGTGGCAAACGTCGAAGCCCTGCTCCTCAGGGAAAGCCCGGAGCCCCAATGTCTGTGGTGCTGTAGATGCGCTGCCAATGGCCGCTGAGGAGCAGCAAGAGCTTGAGTGTCTGGCACTTTTGGTGTGGGAGCCGTCGTCCGACGTTCGTGATTTATCAGGGTTTCTTTTCAGGAGGGTCGCACGTGCAGCTGGTGGCAAACGTCGAAGCCCTGTTCCTCAGGGAAAGCCCGGAGCCCCAATGTCTGTGGTGCTGTAGATGCGCTGCCAATGGCGGCTGAGGAGCAGCAAGAGCTTGAGTGGCTGGCACTTTTCGTGTGGGAGCAATTGTCTGACGTTCGTGAGTTTTCGGGGTTCTTTTTCAGGGGGCACCTACGTGCAGTTGGTGGCAAACGTCGAAGCCCTGTTCCTCAGGGAAAGCCCGTAGCCCCAATGTTTGTGGTGCTGTAGGTGCGCTGCCAATGGCCGCTGAGGAGCAGCAAGAGCTTGAGTGGCTGGCACTTTTGGTGTGGGAGCAATTGTCCGACGTTTGTGATTTTTCGGGGTTTTTTTTAAGGGGGCGCCCACGTGCAGCTGGTGGCAAATGTCGAAGCCCTGTTCGTCAGGGAAAGCCCGGAGCCCCAGTGTCTGTGGTGCTGTAGATGCGCTGCCAATGGCCGCTGAGGAGCAGCAAGAGCTTGAGTGGCTGGCACTTTTGGTGTGGAAGCAATCGTCCGACGTCCGTGTTTTTTCAGGGGTTTTTTTTCAGGGGGCGCCCACGTGCAGCTGGTGGCAAACATTGAAGCCCTGCTCCTCAGGTAAAGACCGGAGCCCCAGTGTGTGTGGTGCTGTAGATGCGCTGCCAATGGCCGCTGAGGAGCAGCAAGAGCTTGAGTGGCTGGCACTTTTGGTGTGGGAGCAATCGTCCGACGTTCGTAATTTTTCGGGGTTTTTTTTTTCAGGGAGCGCCCACGTGCACCTGGTGGCAAACGTCGAAGCCCTGTTCATCAGGGAAAGACCAGAGCCCCAACGTCTGTGGTGCTGTAGGTGGAGTGCCAATGGCCGCTGAGGAGCAGCAAGAGCTTGAGTGGCTGGCACTTTTGGTGTGGGAGCAATTGTCCGACGTTCGTGATTTTTTGGGTTTTTTTTTCCGTGGTCGCCCACGTGTAGCTGGTGGTAAACGTGGAAGCCCTTTTTGTCAGGGAAAGCCCGGAGCCCCAATGTCTGTGCTGCTGTAGGTGCGCTGCCAATGACCGCTGATGAGCAAAAAGAGCTTGAGTGGCTGGCCCTTTTGGTGTGGGAGCAATGGTCCGACGTTCGTGATTTTTCGGGTTTTTTTTTCAGGGGGCGCCCTGGTTCAGCTGGTGGTATACGTCGAAGCCCTGTTCGTCAGGGAAAGCCCGGAGCCCCAATGTCTGTGCTGCTGTAGGTGCGCTGCAATGGCCGCTGAGGAGCAGCAGGAGCTTGAGTGGCTGGCACTTTTGGTGTGGGAGCAATCGTACGACGTTCGTGATTATTCGGGGTTTTTTTTCAGGGGGCGCCCCGGTGCAGCTGGTGGTAAACGTCGAAGCCCTGTTCGTCAGGGAAACCCAGGAGCCCCAATGTCTGTGCTGCTGTAGATGCGCTGCCAATGGCCGCTGAGGGGCAGCAAGGGCTTGAGTGGCTGGCACTTTTGGTGTGGGAGCAATCGTCCGACGTTCGTGATTTTTCGGGGTTTCTTTTTCAGTGGGCGCCCACGTGCAGCTGGTGGTATACGTCGAAGCCCTGTTCGTCAGGGAAAGCCCGGAGCCCCAGTGTCTGTGCTGCTGTAGGTGCGCTACCAATGGCCGCTGAGGAGCAGCAAGAGCTTGAGTGGCTGGCACTTTTGGTGTGGGAGCAATCGTCCGACGTTCGTAATTTTTCGGGGTTTTTTTTTTCAGGGAGCGCCCACGTGCACCTGGTGGCAAACGTCGAAGCCCTGTTCATCAGGGAAAGACCAGAGCCCCAACGTCTGTGGTGCTGTAGGTGGACTGCCAATGGCGGCTGAGGAGCAGCAAGAGCTTGAGTGGCTGGCACTTTTGGTGTGGGAGCAATTGTCCGACGTTTGTGATTTTTTGGGTTTTTTTTTCCGTGGTCGCCCACGTGTAGCTGGTGGTAAACGTGGAAGCCCTGTTTGTCAGGGAAAGCCCGGAGCCCCAATGTGTGTGCTACTGTAGGTGCACTGCCAATGGCCGCTGAGGAGCAGCAAGAGCTTGAGTGGCTGGCACTTTTGGTGTGGGAGCAATGGTCCGATGTTTGTGATTTTTCGGGGTTTTTTAAGGAGGGCTCCCACGTGTAGGTGCTGGCAAACGTCGACGCACTGTTCGTCAGGGAAAGCCCGGAGCCTCAATGTCTGTGCTGCTGTACGTGCGCTACCAATGGCCGCTGAGAACCATCAAGAGCTTGAGTGTCTAGCACTTTTGGTGTGGGAGCAATCGTCCGACGTTCGTGATTTTTCGGGGTTTTTTTTCAGGGGGCGCCCACGTGCAGCTGGTGGTAAACGTCAAAGCCCTGTTCGTCAGGGAAAGCCCGGAGCCCCAATGTCTGTGGTGCTGTAGGTGCGCTGCCAATGGCCGCTGAGGAGCAGCAAGAGCTTGAGTGGCTGGCCCTTTTGGTGTGGGAGCAATCGTCCGACGTTCGTGATTTTTCGGGGTATTTTTTCAGTGGGCGCCCTGTTGCAGCTGGTGGTAAACGTCGAAGCCCTGTTCGTCAGGGAAAGCCCGGAGCCCCAATGTCTGTGATGCTGTAGGTGCTCTGCCAATGGCCGCTGAGGAGCAGCAAGAGCTTCAGTGGCTGGCACTTTTGGTGTGGCAGCAATCTTCCGACGTTGGTGATTTTTCGGGGTTTTTTTTCAGTGAGCGCCCACGTGCAGCTGGTGGTAAACGTTGAAGCCCTGTTCGTCAGGGAAAGCCCGGAGCCCCAATGTCTCTGGTGCGGTAGGTGGACTGCCAATGTCCACTGAGGAGCAGCAAGAGCTTGAGTGGCTGGCACTTTTGGTGTGGGAGCAATGGTCCAACAGTCATGATTTTTCGGGGTTTTTTTTCAGGGAGCGCCCACGTGTAGATGGTGGTAAACGTCGAAGCCCTGTTCGTCAGGGAAAGACCGGAGCCCCAATATCTGTGCTGCTGTAGATGCGCTGCCAATGGCCACTGAGGATCAGCAAGAGCTTGAGTGGCTGGCACTTCTGGTGTGGGAGCAATCGTCCGACGTTCGTGATTTTTTGGGGTTTTTTTTCAGTGAGCGCCCTGGTGCAGCTGGTTGTAAACGTCGAAGCCCTGCTCGTCAGGGAAAGCCCGGAGCCCCAATGTCTGTGCTGCTGTAGGTGCACTGCCAATGGCCGCTGAGGAGCTGCAAGAGCTTGAGTGGCTGGCACTTTTGGTGTGGGAGAAATGGTCCGACGTTCGTGATTTTTCGGGGTTTTTTTTCAGTAAGCGCCCACGTGTAGCTGGTGGTAAACGTCGAAGCCCTGTTCGTCAGGGAAAGCCCGGAGCCCCAATGTCTGTGCTGCTGTAGGTGGAGTGCCAATGGCCGCTGAGGAGCAGCAAGAGCTTGAGTGGCTGGCACTTTTGGTGTGGGAGCAATCGTCCGACGTTCGTGATTTTTTGTGTAAGTTCTCCAGTGGGCGCTTCAGTGCAGTTGATGGTAAACTTCGAAACGCTGTTCATCAGGGAAAGCCTGAAGCATCAGTGTCTGTTTTGTTGTAGATGCTGCGACAACAGCCGGTGAGGAGCAGTAACAGCTTAAGTTGCTGGCACTTTTGGTGTGGGAGCAATCGTCCGACGTTCGTGATTTTTAGGGTAATGTTTTTAGTGGGTACTCCTGTGCAGTTTATGGGAAGCGTCGAAGCACTCTTCATCAGGGAAAGACTGCAGCCGCAGTGGAGCCAGTGTCTGTGGTGCTGTAGATGAGGCTTCAAAGGCCTGTGAGAAGCAGCAAGAGCTTTAATTGCTGGCACTTTTGGTGTGGGAACAATCATCCAAAGGTCGTAATTTTTAGGGCATTTTATCAGTGGGCGGCGCTGTGCAGTTAATGGTAAACATCAAAGCGCTGTTGGTCAGGGAAAGGCCGGAGCCCCAATGTCTGTGGTGCTGTAAATGCGGTGTGAAGGGTGGGTGAGGAGCAGCAAGAGCTTCAGTTGCTGGCACTTTTGTTGTGGGGACAATCGTCCCACGTTCGTGATTTTTAGGGCATTTTATCAGTGGGTAGCCCACGTGCAGCTGGTGGCAAACGTTGAAGCCCTGCTCCTCAGGGAAAGCCCGCAGCCCCAAGGTCTGTGGTGCTGTGGATGCGCTGCCAATGGCCGCTGAGGAGCAGCAATAGCTTGAGTGGCTGGCACTTTTGGTGTGGGAGCAATCATCCGACGTTCGTGATTTTTCGGGGTTTTTTTTCAGGGGGCGCCCACGTGCAGCTGGTGGCAAACGTCGAAGCCCTGTTCGTCAAGGAAAACCCGAAGCCCCAGTGTCTTTGGTGCTGTAGGTGCGCTGCCAATGGCCGCTGAGGAGCAGCAAGAGCTTGAGTGGCTGGCACTTTTGGTGTGGGAGCAATCGTCCGACGTTTGTGATTTTTTCGTGTTTTTTTTCAGGGAGCGCCCACGTGTAGCTGGTGGTAAAAGTCGAAGCCCTGTTCGTCAGGGAAAGCCCGGGGCCCCAATGTCTGTGGTGCTGTAGATGCGCTGCCAATGGCCGCTGAGGAGCAGCAAGAGCTTGAGTGTCTGGCACTTTTGGTGTGGGAGGAATTGTCCGACATTCATACTTTTTAGGGTAATATTTTTCCTGCAGTTTATGTTAAAAGTTGAAGCGTTGTTCGTCAGGGAAAGCCTGAATCCCCAGTGTCTCTGGTGCTGTAGATGCGCTGCCAATGGCCGCTGAGGAGCAGCAAGAGCTTTAGTTGCTGGCACTTGTGGTGTGGGAGCAATCGTCCGACGTTCGTGATTTTTAGGGTATTTTGTAAGTGGGCGGCCCTGTGCAGTTGATGGTAAACGTCGAAGCGCTGTTCATCAGGGAAAGCCGGGAGCCCCAGTGTATGTGGTGCTGTAGGTGCGGTGTGAAGGGGCGGTGAGGAGGAGCAAGAGCTTTATTTGCTGGCACTTTTGGTGTGGGAGCAATCATCTGACGTTCGTGATTTTTAGGGTAATGTTTTTAGTGGGTACTCCTGTGCATTTTATGATAATGTCGAAGCGCTGTTCGTCAGGGAAAGACCACAGCCCCAGTGTCTGTGGTGCTGTAGAAGAGGCGTCAACGGCCGGTGAGGAGCAGCAAGAGCTTTAGTTATTGGCACTTTTGGTGTGGGAGCAATCGTCTGAAGTTCAGGATTTTTAGTGTTTTTTTTTTCAGTGGGCGATTCCGTGCAGTTGATGGTAAACGTCGAAGCAGAGTTGGTCAGGGAAAGCCCAGAGCCCCAGTGTCGGTGGTGCTGTAGATGCAGCGTCAAAGGCCGCTGAGGAGCAGCAAGAGCTTGAGTGGCTGGCACTTTTGGTGTGGGAGCAATCGTCCGATATTCGTGATTTTTAGGGTATCTTTAAGTGGGCTCTTCCCTGCAGTTGATGGTAAACTTCAAAGCGCTGTTCGTCATGGGAAGCCTGGAACCCCAATGTCTGTGGTGCTGTATGTGCGGCATCAAAGGCCGGTGAGGAGCAGCAAGAGCTTGAGTTGCTGGCACTTTTGCTGTGGGAGCAATCATCCGACGTTCGTGAATTTTGGGGCATTTTGGAAGTGGGCAGCCCTGTGCAGTTGATGGTAAACGTCGAAGCGCTGTTCTTCATGGGAAGTCCGGAGCCTCAGTGTCTGTGGTGCTGTAGATGCCGTGTGAAGGGGAGGTGAGGAGCAGCAAGAGCCTGCGTTGCTGGCACTTCCGGTGTGGGAGCAATCGTCCGATGTTTGTGATTTTTTGTGTTTTTTTTCCGTGGGCGCTTCCGTGCCATTGATGGTAAAAGTCAAAGCGCTGTGGGTCAGGGAAAGCCCGAAGCCCCAGTGTCGGTGGTGCTGTAGATGCGGTGTCAACAGCCTGTGAGGAGCAGCAAGAGCTTTAGTTGCTGGCACTTTTCGTATGGGAGCAATGGTCCGACGTTCGTGATTTTTCGAGTATATTTTCAGTGGGCGCTTCCGTGCAGTTGATGTTAAATGTAGAAGCGCAGTTCGACAGGGAAAGCCCGGAATCCAAATGTCTGTGGTGCTGTAGATGCGCTGCCAATGGCCGGTTAGGATCAGCAAGACCTTTAGTTGGTGGCACTCTTGGTGTGGGAGCAATCATCTGACATTCGTGATTTTTAGGGTATTTTTTCAGTGCGCGGTTCCGTGCAATTCATACTAGACGTCGATGCACTGTTGGTCAGGAAAAGCCCAGAGCCCCATTGTCTGTAGTGCTGTAGATGAGGCGTCAACTGCCGGGGACTAGCAGCAAGAGCTTGAGTGGCTGGCACTTTTGCTGTGGGAGCAATCGTCCGACATTCGTGATTTTTAGGGCATTTTGTAAGAGGGCGGGCCTTAGTACTTAATGGTAAACTTCGAAGCTCTCTTGGTCATGAAAAGCCCGGAGCCCCAATGTCTGTGGTGCTGTAGGTGCGGTGGAAACGGCGGTGAGGAGCAGCAAGAGCTTGAGTTGCTAGCACTTTTGGTGTGGGAGCAATCGTCTGACGTTCTTGATTTTTAGGGTATTTTTTCAGTGGGAGGCCCTGTGCAGTTGACGGGAAACGTTGAAGCGCTGTTCGTCAGGGAAAGCCCGGAGCCCCAATGCCTGTGGTGCTGTAGATGCGACGTCAACGGCCGCTGACGAGCAGCAAGAACTTTAGTTGCTAGCAGTTTTAGTGTGGGAGCAATCGTCTGACGTTCGTGATTTTTAGTGTATTTTTTCAGTGGGCGCTTTTGTGCAGTTGATGGTAAACGTGGAAGCGGTGTTCATCAGGGAAAGCCTGGAGCCGCAGTGTTTGTGGTGCTGTATGTACGGCATCAACAGTCGGTGAGGAGCAGCAAGAGCTTGAGTTGCTGGCACTTTTGGTGTGGGAGCAATCGTCTGACGTTCTTGATTTTTAGGGTATTTTGTCAGTGGGCGCTTCCGTGCAGTTGATGGTAAACGTCGAAGCACTGTTCGTCAGGGAAATCCCGAAGCCCCAGTGTCGCTGGTGCTGTAGAACCGGCGTGAATGGCCGGTGAGGAGCAGCAAGAGCTTGAGTTGCTGGCAGTTGTGGTGTGGGAGCAATGGTCCGACGTTCGTGATTTTTAGGGTATTTTTTCAGTGGACGGCACTGTGCAGTTGATGGGAAATGCTGAAGCGCTGTTCATGTGGGAAAGCTTGGACCCCCAATGTCTGTCGTGCTGTAGATGCGATGTCAATGGCTAGTGATAAGCAGCAAGAGCTTGAGTTGCTGGCACTTTTGGTGTGGGAGCAATCGTCCGACATTCATGATTTTTAGTGTATTTGTTTCAGTGGGCGCTTCCGAGCACTTAATGGTAAATCTCGAAGCGCTGTTTGTCAGGGAAAGCCCAGAGCCCCAGTGTCTGAGGTTTTCTAGATGCGGTGTGATGGGCGGGTGAGGAGCAGCAAGAGCTTGAGTTGCTGGCACTTTTGGTATGGGAGCAATCGTCCAACGTTGGTGATTTTTAGTGGATTTTGTCAGTGCTGGCCCTGTTTTTTAGGGTATTTTTTCAGTGGGCACTTCCGTGCAGTTGATGGTAGACATTGAAGAGCTCTTGGTCAGGGAAAGCCCGGAGACCCAGTGTCTGTTGTGTTGTAGATGTGGCATCAACGGCCGGTGAGGAGCAGCAAGAGCTTGAGTTGCTGGCACTTCTGGTGTGGGAGCAATCGTCTGACGTTCATGATTTTTAGGGTACTTTTCAGGGGAACTTCCGTGCGACTGATGTAAACGTCGAAGCCCTGTTCGTCAGGGAAAGCCCGCAGCCCCAATGTCTGTGGTGCTGTAGATGCGGCATCAACGGCTGGTGAGGTGCAGAAAGAGCTTTAGTGTCTGGCACGGTTGGTGTGGGAGCAATCGTGCGACATTCGTGATTTTTAGGGTATTTTTTCAGTGGACGGCAGTTGATGGGAAACTTCGAAGCGCTGTTCGTCCGGAAAAGCCAGAAGCCCCATTGTCTGCGATGCTGTAGATGCGGCGTGAACGGCCAGTGAGGAGCAGCAAGAGCTTGAGTTGCTGGCACTTTTGCTGTGGGAGCAATCGTCTGACATTCGTACCTTTTATGGTTTTTTTTTTAGTGGGTGCACCTATGCAGTTGATGGTAAACGTCGAAGCACTGTTGGTCATGAAAAGCCCAGAGCCCCAATGTCTGTGGTGCTGTAGATGCGGAGTCAACTGCCGGTGAGGAGCAACAAGTGCTTTAGTTGCTGGCACTTTTGGTATGGGAGCAATCGTCCGACTTTCGTGATTTTGGGATATTTTTTTCTGTGGGCGCTTCCGTGCAGTTGATGGTAAAAGTCGAAGCGCTGTTCATCTGGGAAAGCCCAGAGCCCCAGTGTCTGTGCTGCTGTAGATGCGGTGTCAACGGCCGCTGAAGAGCAGCAAGAGCTTGAGTGGCTGGCACTTTTGGTGTGGGAACAATTGTCCCACGTTCGTGATTTTTAGGGTAATTTTTCAATGGGCATTCTGTGCAGTTGATGGTAAATGTCGAAAGGCTATTGGTCATGGAAAGCCCAGAGCCCCAATGTCTCTGGTGGTGTAGGTGCAGCATTAAAGTCCAGTGAGGGGCAGCAAGAGCTTGAATTGCTGGCAATTCTGGTGTCGGAGCAATATGCAGACCTTCGTGATTTTTGAGGGTATTTTGTCAGTGGGCGGCCCTGTGCATTTTATGTTATATGTCGATGCGCTGTTGGTCATGAAAAGCCCAGAACCCCAATGTCTGTGATGCTGTAGATGCGACGTCAAATGCCGGTGAGGAGCAGCAAGTGCTTTAGTTGCTGGCAGCTGTGGTGTGGGAGCAATCGTCCAATGTTCGTGATTTTTAGTGGATTTTGTCAGTGCTGGTCCTGTGCTGTTGATGGTAAATTTCGAAGGACTGTTTGTCAGGGAAACCCTGGAGCCCCAGTGTCTGTGGTACTGTAGATGCGGCATCAGCGGCTGGTGAGGAGCAGCAAGAGCTTTAGTTGCTAGCACTTTTGGTGTGGGAGCAATCATCTGACGTTCATGATTTTTAGGGTACTTTTCAGGGGAAATTCCGTTCGACTGATGTAAACGTCGAAGCGCTGATCGTCAGGGAAAGCCTGCAGCCCCAGTGTCTGTGGTGCTGTAGATGCGGCATCAGTTGCTGGTGAGGTGCAGAAAGAGCTTTAGTGTCTGGCACGGTTGGTGTGGGAGCAATCGTGCGACATTCGTGATTTTTAGGGTATTTTTTCAGTGGACGGCCCTGTGCAGTTGATGGGAAACTTCCGGAAAAGCCAGAAGGCCCATTGTCTGTGATGCTGTAGAAGCGGCGTGAACGGCCGGTGAGGAGCAGCGAGAGCTTGAGTTGCTGGCACTTTTGCTGTGGGAGCAATCGTCTGACATTCGTACCTTTTATGGTATTTTTTTTAGTGGGTGCTCCTATGCAGTTGATGGTAAACGTTGAAGCGCTGTTGGTCATGAAAAGCCCAGAGCCCCAATGTCTGTGGTGCTGTAGATGCGTAGTCAACTGCTGGTGAGGAGCAGCAAGTGCTTTAGTTGCTGGCACGTTTGGTATGGGAGCAATCGTCCAACGTTCGTGATTTTGGGATATATTTTCTGTGGGAGCTTCTGTGCAGCTGTTGGTAAACGTCGAAGCGCTGTTCGTCAGAGAAAGCCCGGAGCCCCAGTGTCTGTGGTACTGTAGATGCGGCATTAGTGGCTGGTGAGGAGCAGCAAGAGCTTGAGTTGCTAGCACTTTTGGTGTGGGAGCAATCGTCAGACATTCATATTTTTTATGGTATTTTTTTTTAGTGGGTGCTCCTATGCAGTTGATGGTAAACGTCAAAGCGCTGTTCGTCAGGGATAGCCCGGAGCGCCAGTGTCAGTGGTGCTGTAGATGTGGTGTGAAGGGTGGGTGAGGAACAGGAAGAGCTTTAGTTCCTGGCACTTTTGGTGTTGGAGCAATCGTCTGAGGTTCTTGATTTTTAGGCTATATTTTCAGTGGGCGGCCCTGTGCAGTAGATGGTAAACGTCTAAGCGCTGTTTGTCAGGCAAAGCCCGGAGCCCCGATGTCTGTGGTGTTGTAGATGCGGCCTCAACGGCCAGTGAGGAGCAGCAGGAGCTTTAGTTGCTGGCACTTTTGGTGTGGGAGCAATCGTCCGACATTCGTGATTTTTAGGATATTTTTTCAGTGGACGCTTCCGTGCAGATGATGTTAAACGTTGAAGCACTGTTCATCAGGGAAAGCCCAGAGCCCCGGTGTTTGTGGTCCTGTAGATGCGGTGTGAAGGGCAGGTGAGGAGCAGCAAGAGCTTTAGTTGCTGGCTCTTTTGGTATGGGAGCAATCATCTGACATTCGTGATTTTTAGGGTATTTTTTCAGTGGGCTCTTCCGTGCACTTGATGGTAAACGTCAAAGCGCTGTTCGTCAGGGAAAGCCCAGAGCCCCAGTGTCTGTGCTGCTGTAGATGTGGTGTGAACGGCCTGTGAGGAGCAGGAAGATCTTTAGTTGCTGGCACTTTTAGTATGGGAGCAATCGTCCGACGCTCGTGATTTTTAGGGTATTTCTCCAGTGGGCGGCCTTGTGCAGTTGATGGTAAACGTCGAAGCCCTGTTCGTCAGGGAAAGCCCGCAGCCTCAGTGTCTGTGATGCTGTAAATGGCGTCAACTGCCGGTGAGGAGCAGCAAGAGCTTTAGTTGCTGGCACTTTTGGTGTGGGAACAATGGTCCGACGTTCTTGCTTTTTAGAGTAATATTTTAGTGGGTGCTCCAGTGCAGTTGATGGTAAACGTCGAAGCGCTGTTCGTCAGGGAAAGCCCGGAGCCCCAATGTCTGTGGTGTTGTAGATGTGGCGTCAACAACCGGTGAGGAGCAGCAAGAGCTGCTCACAGGGCTGCCGGCTTGAAATGGTGGAAAATGTCGGAGTCCTGGTGGTCTAGGACTGACTAGGACTATCCCCAACGTCAGACGATTGCTCTGGGCTTCCCTAGGCCAACAGGACTCTGACATTTGCCACCAAGTCAACCTGGCAGCCCTCTGAGAATAAATCTTATAAGTCCCGAACATCAGACGATTACTCCAACACCAGAAGTGCCTGCTCTGAAAGTTCTTGCTGCTCCTCACCGACTCTTCCCACCGCATCTACAAGCTCAAAAACATTGGGTCTCTCGGCTTTCCTGCATCACCAGGATTCTGACACTTACTATTGACATACGGAAATGGACTCTGTAACTCGGAAGTTATAAACTAGGTATGTTTATTGCGTACAGATGCACGGGGGATCGCTCCACCACAAGCGTGCATGCCCGAGGTAGAAAACCGTCCCATTTTTATACAATAAAACAATGAATATTCAATTGACGCCTAGACATATTCATTACCTAAACCCACCTACTCTTGCTTCATATGCTAATTAGCTTATCAGTCCTTCGCGCTTGCGCAAATTCTCCCAATAATTGTGGGCAGGGGTCTTCGGTGGTCTTTGGGATGAAGGCCGTAGGTCTTCTTCATGGTGTACTTTTCACCTTTAGCCTAGAATGCAATGATCCTGCAAGCTTGCAGTGTTCTTATCAGCTTGAGCTGATTCATGTCCTTGTTAACCATCTCTTTTCCTTTAGCAAGGAGGTTTATAGACGTATTTGTGACACATGCCATCCTGGTTTTGAATTCTTGTTCTTTCTAATCACTCCCTTGAGATAATGCGAGACTGTTTCTCACTCCTTACAAATGAGTCCTTCGTCAGGAAAAGAAAAAAACCAGACTTCCTCCTCCATTAATTGTTTCTCTAAGCTCTATGGTTACGTGACTATGTTTTGTAACTATATTCTTGTCCTGGTTCTGGCTAGGATAGAGCTAATATTTACCTGAGCTGGGTGGAGAGCTGCAGCTGGTAGCTCCTATGGCTGGGATAGTTAACTAATTAGCTAACAGCTGGGGTTAATTTACCCAAATTAGCCAAAGGGCTGTTCCATCCCATCTGACATCATGCTCAGTATATAAGCAAGGAGGGTGCTGAAGGGAGCCTCCTGCTGCTTGGAAGAAACTAGGTGTGGAGGTTTGTTGTAAGCCATTATACTGTATTTGTATTGCATCACTGTTTTGTTTTCTTTTGTCATTACTGTTAAATTTACTTTTTGTTCAATCTCAACCCACGTGTTTGGTTTTTTTCCTGGTTTTCTTTTGTTTACCAAATCTCCCCCTGTTCTCTTGGGGGCGGGGAGTGAGAGAGAGACTGTGTAGTCTGGTCCCGATTGGGGCTGAACTACAGCAATTCTTTAAGTGCATACATATATAGTTGTGATTAACTTATTGTCCCCATTTCTATGTGGTCCCCTATATCAATCCCCCCTTTTTATCACACTAAGTAAATTCTTTTACTTAAACAGTTTCCCTGAATGATATGAAGCATCATACACAGTTTTGTTGGGGGGGCGGGGGAGGGGGCTAATGTGGTAGCTTCTGTAGGAAACTGCTAGAAGTCACTCCCCTTTGTTCAGTGGATTCTGCCAGGCCTAGGGCGGACCCGCTGCTGGCCAAAGCTGAGCCGATTGGTAGCAGAATGTTCCGTGATAACGCCTCTGCGATAACATATTTAAGAAGGGGAAAACAGAAGAAAAAAAAAAGAGGGAAGAGAAGATGTGAAGAAGCTGAGCGGGGGCAGAGGCACAGAGGGGGAGGCACAGGCCTCATGGGCCTTGCAGGCCTCACCCTCTGGCCTCTTGCCAGGCTGCTGACTGGGCCCGAATCGGCCCGTGGAGGGCCCGCTGGGACAGCCATTCTGGAGAGACTGCACTCCGTGGAAGAGATGACCCACGCCGGAGCAGTTTCACGAAGGACTGTGATGTATGGGAGGGACCCCACAACAGGGCAGGGGAGGAATGTGAGGAGGTCTTCCCCCAACCATGAAGCAGCGGCGTAAAACAACGTGTGATGAACTGACCGCCATTCCCTCTTCCCCTTCCTGTGCAACTCGGGGGGGGGAAGGTAGTAGAGATAAAGTTAAGCTTGGGAAGAGGGAGGGGTGGAGGGAGGTTATCTTGTTCTCTGTCTCATTATCTTGCTGTTTGTAGTAATAAATGAATAGTTTTCCCCAAGAGGAGTCTGTTTTGCCCGTAATGGTAACTTTAAGGATTTCTCCCTGTCCTTATGTCAAACCTCGAGCCGTTTTTCTTTATATTATCTCCCCCTGTTCTCTTGGAGGGTGGGGGGAGTGAGAGAGAGACTGCGTAGTCTGGTCGTGATCGGGGCACAGTTACGACAGTGTTACTTTCTTAAACATTCTCCAAACCCATAGGTACAGCATAATAGTTAATATTAATAAAATTCCTAAGCTAATCAAGAAGATCACAACAGGGGGCACCGTAGTATTAAGGATCCCTGTTGCCTCTGTCCCAGCCCCACTCATGCCCTGAGTACATTTCCATTTCGTGCATAACCACAGCGGCCAAGTTTAAGCCCGACCATTTAAAAGGTGGTCCCATGCTTCCTGTAAACCCAAGGTAGGCGTGAGACCACGGCCATTTGGTGTCCTTTTGATTACAAGTTAGTGGTAAAATGCAGGAAAATATTGCAAACCCAATCACAATTCCAGTTAAACAATTGGTCATTTTAGGATTTAGTTGTTCTAGAGGATTAGTACAGCTACTTCTGTAGATAATGTACTGCCTTCTGTGACCTACTAAAATGGGTTTTATATTTCCTATAATAAAATGACAAATAAGATATAAACTGCACCAATGACAGATTTGGGCAATATTAGTTACTGGCCGGTCCTGGTTTCTCTGTCCGGTATTGTTTGCTGTGGTGTCCCACCGGTTCACTACTGCTTTTGGCTCACATACTTGTTACCCACGTTGTTCCTGCCCTTATCCGTTCGAACGAGTTTAAGTCTCAAGTCTTCGTTGTTGTCTGGAGTTACTTTCCACAAGGTTGCAGAGGCTCTCTTGATCCGAGTATGGTGTATGCAGGAGTTCTGTCCCTCTACCTTAATTGCCATGTAGGTGGTGAGGAGGACTTGAAAAGGTCCGGTCCACTGTGGTTCCGGAGTTTTTTCTGTAAGAGACATATATATAGTCCCCTAGTTGTATATCGTGAACAGGCCCATCCAGACCCCTACTGTTCCCATTACATGTTTTTCAATTCTTTTTGATTGTTTGTTTAGTGCCACCATATAGGAGGTCATTATTTCTTCACCAATTTGTGAAGGTGTTCCCTTTTGTACCCCATAGGGTCGGCCATATAGAATTTCGAATGGACTAAGCCCTTCTCTTGCTCTTGGTCTGGTTCGTATTTGTATAAGAGCTAATGGTAAAGACTGAGGCCAAGTTAGATTAGTTTCCTGACCCAACTTGACAATCTGTTGTTTGATTAGGTGATTCATTTTCTCCACCTGGCCACTTGATTGTGGTCGGTAAGAGGTATGTAATTGCCAATCTATCCCTAGATGGTGGCTAATTTCTTGTACTATTCTGGACACAAAATGTGGTCCTCTATCCGAGGACATTACCGCTGGGACTCCAAACCTAGGTACTATTTCCTGGAGCAGTATTTTGGTTACTTCCCGGGCTTTAGCAGTTCTGCACGGGGAAGCTTCTGGCCAGCCTGAAAAGGTATCAGTAAGTACTAATAAGTATCGGTACCCCCCTTTTCTAGGGAGTTCTGAGAAATCAATCTGCCAATGTTGTCCCAGACCATTCCCCTTTCCGATTTTTTTCAAGTTTCGGCCCTTTTACAACTTTAGGATTAGTCTGGAGACAAAGATCACATTGTTGACTTACTTGTCTAACGGTAGTGTATAAGTTTCGCGCTATTATGTTCCTGATGAGATCTTTATATAGGGCTTCTGCCCCGCCCCCGCCCCTCCCCCCAGTGTCTTTTTCTATGTTCTTCTCGGACTACTGACCATATCATGTAGGAGGGAATTACTACCCTCCCGTGTGAGGGGTAGTAATTGGCCCACCCTTCCTCATTCTATGATCCCTTTACATCATTAATAAGTTTGCCGTCTTCCTTTGTGTATTGTGGTTTACCTTCTAGAAATACCTGTCCATCAGGTATTAGCGCACCCTCTACCTTGATTGTTTCTCTAGCTGCTTGTTTTGCTTCCCTATCTGCCAGCTCATTTCCTCTTTCCAATTCTGTGCTCACTTTCTGGTGTGCTTTAATATGCATAATTGCCACCTTTTCGGGAAGTGGGACTGCATTCAGGATTTTCAAAATCTCTTCTGTGTTTGATGGTTTTTCCATGAGAATGTAACCGTCCTCTTTCCTTCCATATTGCTCCATGGGCATGTACCACCCCAAAGGCATATTTAAAGTCAGTCCAAATGTTTACAGTCCTTCCCTGGGCTCTCTCCAGGGCTCGGGTAAGGGCTATGATCTCGGCCTTTTGGGCCGAGACGTCGGCTGATAGTGGCCTGGACTCTATCACCTTTTCGAAAGTGGTAACAGCATATCCGGAATGCCACCTTCCATTTAACATATAGCTGCTTCCATCGGTGAACCAATGTTCGGCTCCATCCTCACACAACCGTCACACCAAGCTCACACAACACCTCACACCAACACTTCTCATCAGCTAAAGCTGGCTGCCCGGAGGAAAAAAAAAGTCTATGAAGATAGTAGAAGGCACGAGTGTTGCCGCACGAGAAGTGCCTGCTCCGGAGGCTTCTTGCTAGCAGCACGAAAGGCACACGAACATTGTATCTCTGTGCTGCTTTCCTGAACAGCTTGCGCTGGGACAGATACAATCGTGTTTTCCAAGCTGTCCGGGGTGGTGAGGCACTAAAAGTGCGGATGTCTGGCGACTCTCCAACACGAGAACCAGCTGCTCTGAAAGCCCTTACTGCTCTTCACGTGCGCTTTCTAGCAGATCTGCGGACACACAAACGTCGAGCCCCTTCACTATCCTACACAGCTAGCACACTGGCAGTTACCGTCAACTTGGAACCAGCCGCGCAGAAAGAAGTCGTCCTCCAACCGACGAACAGCAGATGCTCGCCGGCACACGCGAGCTGGCCGCACTCGAAGCTCTCGCGGCTCTCGTCTCGCTCTTTCCCGCAGAGCTCCGGTGATCCGGACGAGGAGGCTCTCTGCCTTCGCTGCACAACTTGAACCGCGAAAGCTGCAATGATCTTTGTCCAAGCTGCGCAGAAGCAGCAAAGCACTAAAACAGCAAACGTCTGGCCAAACTCTCACTTGAAAAGGGCCAGCACGGAAAGCTCTTGCTGCTCTTCACTCGCTCTTGGTAACGGCCCCGCCGGCGCAGAAGCATTGCGACTCTTCGCTTCCCTGGATGATTTGCCCACCAACACTTCTCATCAGCTAAAGCCGGCTGCCCGGAGGAGAAAACAGGGGCTACGAATATCCCCTCACAAGGGGATATTAGGCGCAAATTGCAAAAACTAAGGCCTCCTGAAAACAGAGCCTTAGAAAGGTTATTAGAAGAAGCATGGAGAATATTTAGCAATCGAGAGGAAAGTTACTGGCAAGACGAGAAGAAAATACTAGCAGTGGTAAGAGAAAAATGAAAATCGGAAATTTAAAGTTAAACCAATGCGTGGGCTGACGCCTCTGGGTAGGAATCAATGTGCGATATATAAAAAGCCCGGACACTGGAAGAACGAGTGCCCTGAGCGCCAAAGGAACGCTAGATGGCGCAACAATCAAGCGAAAACGGTAGCTCACGTGGCTGAAGAAAATTGTCTAGCCGACCTCTCAGTAAAAATAAAGTTAGGGGAAGAACAAAAAGAAATCAAATTTTTAGTAGACACGGGAGCGACTTATTCTGTTCTGAATCAAGCTTTGATGCCTCTGGAAAATGATTATATTACAGTGAAAGGTGCGACAGGCCAGACTGAAGAGGCTTGCTTTTGCAGACCCTTAAAATACAAATTGGGGAAGCAAGTGGGGATCCATAAATTTCTGTATATGCCAAATTCTCCAAAGGCCCTTCTTGCTAGGGATTTATTAGAACAACTAGAAGCAACAATCAAATTTAAGCAAGGGGAAGTTACTCTGGAGGTAAATGATCACCAATACGTTCAAATTATGAGTCTATCCTTGGTCAGTACCCCTGCAACAGGAGAAATTGGTGCAAGAATTGTTGACCAAGTATATCCCGGAGTCTGGGCAACCGATATACCGGGACGAGCAAAGAACGCACCGCCAACAATAGTAAAACTAAAGGAGGGACAGAGTGCCATAAGGATCAAACAATACCCACTGAAAATGGAAGATAGGGAAGGAATTTGTCCCATCATAGAGCGGTTCATAGAACTAAGACTACTAAAAGAATGTGAGTCAGAATTCAATACACCTATGCTTCCAGTTAAGAAACCTGATGGGTCCTATAGGATAGTTCAAGACTTAAGAGCCATCAACAAAATAACAGCGGACCTATACCCTGTGGTAGCTAACACCTATTAACCACGCTAAAACCTGATTTAGCTTGGTTTACGGTCCTAGATTTAAAAGATGCTTTCTTTTGCCTCCCTCTCCATGAAGCCAGCCAGAAAATTTTTGCTTTCGCATGGGAAAATCCCAAAAGTGGTCGAAAGACACATGGACGGTGTTGCCGCAGGGGTTTAAAAATAGCCCCACAGTTTTTGGGAATCAGCTAGCAAAGGACTTGGAATCATGGGAACCACCATCAGAAGAAGGGAAGGTGTTACAATATGTAGACAACCTTCTTATTGCAACCAGAACCAAAGAATCCTGTGTCATTGGGACCGTGAGTCTGTTACATTTCCTAAGACTACAGGGATATCGGGTTTCTAAGAAAAAGGCACAGGTGTTGTTACAACCCCAGGTCACGTACCTGGGGTACGAGATCAGTGTCGGACAACAGATCCTAGGACAAGCCCGGAAAGAGGCCATATGCCAAACCCCCCCAACCACAAACTATAAAGGAACTACGGACATTCTTAGGACTGACGGGGTGGTGCCGACTTTGGATATGTGGTTATGGTCTGCTTGTTAAGCCCCTATATTCCCTGATAGCAGCTAACCAAAAGGATCTCCAGTGGGATGCTGAGTCAGATCGAGCCTTCCATCAGCTGACGAAAGCCCTGATGTCGGCACCAGCACTGGGACTTCCTGATGTGAGTAAGCCATTTTTTCTATTTTCCCACGAAAAACAAGGAATGGCACTAGGAATATTGGCACAAGATTTGGGACCATACAGATGGGCGGTAGCATACTTCTCCAAACAGCTGGATGCCGCTGCGAAAGGGTGGCCCAGATGTCTGAGAGCAGTAGCAGCTGTCATTCTAAACATTCAAGAAGCCCGAAAGTTCAGTCTAGGCCAGAAAATGACTGTCCTAGTTTCCCATACTGTATCTGCGGTCCTTGAAGCAAAAGGAGGGCATTGGCTTTCCCCACAAAGGTTCCTGAAATATCAAGCTATAATGGTTGAACAGGATGATGTTGAAATCGTGACCACAAACATCATCAATCCGGCCTCATTCCTTGATGGGAACATCAGGGAGCCAGTGAGTCATGACTGCTTGGAAACAATTGAAACCACGTATTCTAGTCGAACGGATCTTAAAGATGTCCCTATCGATGGAGCCGAACATTGGTTCACCGATGGAAGCAGCTATATGTTAAATGGAAGGCAACATTCCGGATATGCTGTTACCACTTTCAAAAAGGTGATAGAGTCCAGGCCACTATCAGCCGACGTCTCAGCCCAAAAGGCCGAGATCATAGCCCTTACCCGAGCCCTGGAGAGAGCCCAGGGAAGGACTGTAAACATTTGGACTGACTTTAAATATGCCTTTGGGGTGGTACATGCCCATGGAGCAATATGGAAGGAAAGAGGACGGTTACATTCTCATGGAAAAACCATCAAACACAGAAGAGATTTTGAAAATCCTGAATGCAGTCCCACTTCCCGAAAAGGTGGCAATTATGCATATTAAAGCACACCAGAAAGTGAGCACAGAATTGGAAAGAGGAAATGAGCTGGCAGATAGGGAAGCAAAACAAGCAGCTAGAGAAACAATCAAGGTAGAGGGTGCGCTAATACCTGATGGACAGGTATTTCTAGAAGGTAAACCAGAATACACAAAGGAAGACGGCAAACTTATTAATGATGTAAAGGGATCATATAATGAGGAAGGGTGGGCCAATTACTACCCCTCACACGGGAGGGTAGTAATTCCCTCCTACATGATATGGTCAGTAGTCCGAGAAGAACATAGAAAAAGACACTGGGGGGAGGGGCGGGGGGCGGGGCAGAAGCCCTATATAAAGATCTCATCAGGAACATAATAGCGCGAAACTTATACACTACCGTTAGACAAGTAAGTCAACAATGTGATCTTTGTCTCCAGACTAATCCTAAAGTTGTAAAAGGGCCGAAACTTGAAAAAAATCGGAAAGGGGAATGGTCTGGGACAACATTGGCAGATTGATTTCTCAGAACTCCCTAGAAAAGGGGGTACCGATACTTATTAGTACTTACTGATACCTTTTCAGGCTGGCCAGAAGCTTCCCCGTGCAGAACTGCTAAAGCCCGGGAAGTAACCAAAATACTGCTCCAGGAAATAGTACCTAGGTTTGGAGTCCCAGCGGTAATGTCCTCGGATAGAGGACCACATTTTGTGTCCAGAATAGTACAAGAAATTAGCCACCATCTAGGGATAGATTGGCAATTACATACCTCTTACCGACCACAATCAAGTGGCCAGGTGGAGAAAATGAATCACCTAATCAAACAACAGATTGCCAAGTTGGGTCAGGAAACTAATCTAACTTGGCCTCAGGCTTTACCATTAGCTCTTATACAAATACGAACCAGACCAAGAGCAAGAGAAGGGCTTAGTCCATTCAAAATTCTATATGGCCGACCCTATGGGGTACAAAAGGGAACATCTTCACAAATTGGTGAAGAAATAATGACCTCCTATATGGTGGCACTAAACAAACAATCAAAAAGAATTGAAAAACATGTAATGGGAACACGTAGTAGGGGTCTGGATGGGCCTGTTCACGATATACAACCAGGGGACTATATATATGTCTCTTACAGAAAAAACTCCGGAACCACAGTGGACCGGACCTTTTCAAGTCCTCCTCACCACCTACATGGCAATTAAGGTAGAGGGACAGAACTCCTGCATACACCATACTCGGATCAAGAGAGCCTCTGCAACCTTGTGGAAAGTAACTCCAGACAACAACGAAGACTTGAGACTTAAACTCGTTCGAACGGATAAGGGCAGGAACAACGTGGGTAACAAGTATGTGAGCCAAAAGCAGTAGTGAACCGGTGGGACACCACAGCAAAGGATACCGGGCAAAGAAACCAGGACCGGCCAGTAACTAATATTGCCCAAATCTGTCATTGGTGCAGTTTATATCTTATTTGTCATTTTATTATAGGAAATATAAAACCCATTTTAGTAGGTCACAGAAGGCAGTACATTATCTACAGAAGTAGCTGTACTAATCCTCTAGAACAACTAAATCCTAAAATGACCAATTGTTTAACTGGAATTGTGATTGGGTTTGCAATATTTTCCTGCATTTTACCACTAACTTGTAATCAAAAGGACACCAAATGGCCGTGGTCTCACGCCTACCTTGGGTTTACAGGAAGCATGGGACCACCTTTTAAATGGTCGGGCTTAAACTTGGCCGCTGTGGTTATGCACGAAATGGAAATGTACTCAGGGCATGAGTGGGGCTGGGACAGAGGCAACAGGGATCCTTAATACTACGGTGCCCCCTGTTGTGATCTTCTTGATTAGCTTAGGAATTTTATTAATATTAACTATTATGCTGTACCTATGGGTTTGGAGAATGTTTAAGAAAGTAACACTGTCGTAACTGTGCCCCGATCACAACCAGACTACGCAGTCTCTCTCTCACTCCCCCCACCCTCCAAGAGAACAGGGGGAGATAATATAAACGGCTCGAGGTTTGACATAAGGACAGGGAGAAATCCTTAAAGTTACCATTACGGGCAAAACAGACTCCTCTTGGGGAAAACTATTCATTTATTACTACAAACAGCAAGATAATGAGACAGAGAACAAGATAACCTCCCTCCACCCCTCCCTCTTCCCAAGCTTAACATTATCTCTACTACCTTCCCCCCCCCCGAGTTGCACAGGAAGGGGAAGAGGGAATGGGGATGGCGGTCAGTTCATCACACGTTGTTTTACGCCGCTGCTTCATGGTTGGGGGAAGACCTCCTCACATTCCTCCCCTGCCCTGTTGTGGGGTCCCTCCCATACATCACAGTCCTTCGTGAAACTGCTCCGGCGTGGGTCATCTCTTCCACGGAGTGCAGTCTCTCCAGAATGGCTGTCCCAGCGGGCCCTCCACGGGCCGATTCGGGCCCAGTCAGCAGCCTGGCAAGAGGCCAGAGGGTGAGGCCTGCAAGGCCCATGAGGCCTGTGCCTCCCCCTCTGTGCCTCTGCCCCCGCTCAGCTTCTTCACATCTTCTCTTCCCTCTTTTTTTTTCTTCTGTTTTCCCCTTCTTAAATATGTTATCGCAGAGGCGTTATCACGGAACATTCTGCTACCAATCGGCTCAGCTTTGGCCAGCAGCGGGTCCGCCCTAGGCCTGGCAGAATCCACTGAACAAAGGGGAGTGACTTCTAGCAGTTTCCTACAGAAGCTACCACATTAGCCCCCTCTCCCCCCAACAAAACCGTGTATGATGCTTCATATCATTCAGGGAAACTGTTTAAGTAAAAGAATTTACTTAGTGTGATAAAAAGGGGGATTGATATAGGGGACCACATAGAAATGGGGACAATAAGTTAATCACAGCTATATATGTATGCACTTAAAGAATTGCTGTAGTTCAGCCCCAATCGGGACCAGACTACACAGTCTCTCTCTCACTCCCCGCCCCCAAGAGAACAGGGGGAGATTTGGTAAACAAAAGAAAACCAGGAAAAAAACCAAACACGTGGGTTGAGATTGAACAAAAAGTAAATTTAACAGTAATGACAAAAGAAAACAAAACAGTGATGCAATACAAATACAGTATAATGGCTTACAACAAACCTCCACACCTAGTTTCTTCCAAGCAGCAGGAGGCTCCCTTCAGCACCCTCCTCGCTTATATACTGAGCATGATGTCAGATGGGATGGAACAGCCCTTTGGCTAATTTGGGTAAATTAACCCCAGCTGTTAGCTAATTAGTTAACTATCCCAGCCATAGGAGCTACCAGCTGCAGCTCTCCACCCAGCTCAGGTAAATATTAGCTCTATCCTAGCCAGAACCAGGACAAGAATATAGTTACAAAACATAGTCACGTAACCATAGAGCTTAGAGAAACAATTAATGGAGGAGGAAGTCTGGTTTTTTTCTTTTCCTGACGAAGGACTCATTTGTAAGGAGTGAGAAACAGTCTCGCATTATCTCAAGGGAGTGATTAGAAAGAACAAGAATTCAAAACCAGGATGGCATGTGTCACAAATACGTCTATAAACCTCCTTGCTAAAGGAAAAGAGATGGTTAACAAGGACATGAATCAGCTCAAGCTGATAAGAACACTGCAAGCTTGCAGGATCATTGCATTCTAGGCTAAAGGTGAAAAGTACACCATGAAGAAGACCTACGGCCTTCATCCCAAAGACCACCGAAGACCCCTGCCCACAATTATTGGGAGAATTTGCGCAAGCGCGAAGGACTGATAAGCTAATTAGCATATGAAGCAAGAGTAGGTGGGTTTAGGTAATGAATATGTCTAGGCGTCAATTGAATATTCATTGTTTTATTGTATAAAAATGGGACGGTTTTCTACCTCGGGCATGCACGCTTGTGGTGGAGCGATCCCCCGTGCATCTGTACGCAATAAACATACCTAGTTTATAACTTCCGAGTTACAGAGTCCATTTCCGTATGTCAATAGTAAGTGTCAGAATCCTGGTGATGCAGGAAAGCCGAGAGACCCAATGTTTTTGAGCTTGTAGATGCGGTGGGAAGAGTCGGTGAGGAGCAGCAAGAACTTTCAGAGCAGGCACTTCTGGTGTTGGAGTAATCGTCTGATGTTCGGGACTTATAAGATTTATTCTCAGAGGGCTGCCAGGTTGACTTGGTGGCAAATGTCAGAGTCCTGTTGGCCTAGGGAAGCCCAGAGCAATCGTCTGACGTTGGGGATAGTCCTAGTCAGTCCTAGACCACCAGGACTCCGACATTTTCCACCATTTCAAGCCGGCAGCCCTGTGAGCAGCTCTTGCTGCTCCTCACCGGTTGTTGACGCCACATCTACAACACCACAGACATTGGGGCTCCGGGCTTTCCCTGACGAACAGCGCTTCGACGTTTACCATCAACTGCACTGGAGCACCCACTAAAATATTACTCTAAAAAGCAAGAACGTCAGACCATTGTTCCCACACCAAAAGTGCCAGCAACTAAAGCTCTTGCTGCTCCTCACCGGCAGTGGACGCCACATTTACAGCATCACAGACACTGGGGCTGTGGGCTTTCCCTGACGAACAGGGCTTCGACGTTTACCATCAACTGCACAAGGCCGCCCACTGGAGAAATACCCTAAAAATCACGAGCGTCGGACGATTGCTCCCATACCAAAAGTGCCAGCAACTAAAGATCTTCCTGCTCCTCACAGGCCGTTCACACCACATCTACAGCAGCACAGACACTGGGGCTCCGGGCTTTCCCTGACGAACAGCGCTTTGACGTTTACCATCAAGTGCACGGAAGAGCCCACTGAAAAAATACCCTAAAAATCACGAATGTCAGATGATTGCTCCCATACCAAAAGAGCCAGCAACTAAAGCTCTTGCTGCTCCTCACCTGCCCTTCACACCGCATCTACAGGACCACAAACACCGGGGCTCTGGGCTTTCCCTGATGAACAGTGCTTCAACGTTTAACATCATCTGCACGGAAGCGTCCACTGAAAAAATATCCTAAAAATCACGAATGTCGGACGATTGCTCCCACACCAAAAGTGCCAGCAACTAAAGCTCCTGCTGCTCCTCACCGGCCGTTGAGGCCGCATCTACAGCACCACAGACATCGGGGCTCCGGGCTTTGCCTGACAAACAGCGCTTAGACGTTTACCATCTACTGCACAGGGCCGCCCACTGAAAATATAGCCTAAAAATCAAGAACCTCAGACGATTGCTCCAACACCAAAAGTGCCAGGAACTAAAGCTCTTCCTGTTCCTCACCCACCCTTCACACCACATCTACAGCACCACTGACACTGGCGCTCCGGGCTATCCCTGACGAACAGCGCTTTGACGTTTACCATCAACTGCATAGGAGCACCCACTAAAAAATACCATAAAAAATATGAATGTCTGACGATTGCTCCCACACCAAAAGTGCTAGCAACTCAAGCTCTTGCTGCTCCTCACCAGCCACTAACGCCGCATCTACAGTACCACAGACACTGGGGCTCCGGGCTTTCTCTGACGAACAGCGCTTCGACGTTTACCAACAGCTGCACAGAAGCGCCCACAGAAAATATATCCCAAAATCACGAATGTTGGACGATTGCTCCCATACCAAAAGTGCCAGCAACTAAAGCACTTGCTGCTCCTCACCAGCAGTTGACGCCTCATCTACAGCACCACAGACATTGGGGCTCTGGGCTTTTCATGACCAACAGTGCTTCGACGTTTACCATCAACTGCATAGGTGCACCCACTAAAAAAAATACCATAAAAGGTACGAATGTCAGACGATTGCTCCCACAGCAAAAGTGCCAGCAACTCAAGCTCTCGCTGCTCCTCACCGGCTGTTCACGCCGCATCTACAGCATCACAGACAATGGGCCTTCTGGCTTTTCCGGACGAACAGCACTTCGAAGTTTCCCATCAACTGCACAGGGCCGTCCACTGAAAAAATACCCTAAAAATCACGAATGTCGCACGATTGCTCCCACACCAACCGTGCCAGACACTAAAGCTCTTTCTGCACCTCACCAGCAGCTGATGCCGCATCTACAGCACCACAGGCACTGGGGCTGCGGGCTTTCCCTGACGAACAGCGCTTCGACGTTTACATCAGTCGAACGGAATTTCCCCTGAAAAGTACCCTAAAAATCATGAACGTCAGATGATTGCTCCCACACCAAAAGTGCCGGCCACTCAAGCTCTTGCTGCTCCTCACCCACCCTTAACACCCCATCTTCAGGACCACAGACATTGGGAATCTGGGCATTCCCTGACGAAAATGCTTTGACATTTACCATCAATTGCACGGAAGTGCCCTCTGAAAAAATACCCTAAAAATCACGAACGTCGGACGATTGCTCCCACACCAAAAGTGCTAGTAACTAAAGCTCTTGCTGCTCCTCACCAGCCGCTGACGCCGTATCTACAGTACCACAGACACTGGGGCTCCGGGCTTTCTCTGATGAACAGGGCTTCGACGTTTACCAACAACTGCACAGAAGCGCCCACAGAAAATATATCCTAAAATCACGAAAGTCGGACTATTGCTCCCACACCAAAAGTGCTAGCAACTAAAGCTCTTGCTGCTCCTCACCAGCCGCTGATGCCGCATCTACAGTACCACAGACACTGGGGCTCCAGGGTTTCCCTGACAAACAGTCCTTCGAAATTTACCATCAACAGCACAGGACCAGCACTGACAAAATCCACTAAAAATCACGAACATTGGACGATTGCTCCCACACCACAGCTGCCAGCAACTAAAGCACTTGCTGCTCCTCACCGGCATTTGACGCCACATCTACAGCATCACAGACATTGGGGTTCTGGGCTTTTCATGACCAACAGCGCATCGACATATAACATAAAATGCACAGGGCCGCCCACTGACAAAATACCCTAAAAATCACGAAGGTCTGCATATTGGTCCGACACCAGAATTGCCAGCAATTCAAGCTCTTGCTGCACCTCACTGGACTTTAATGCTGCACCTACACCACCAGAGACATTGGGGCTCTGGGCTTTCCATGACCAACAGCCTTTCGACATTTACCATCAACTGCACAGAATGCCCATTGAAAAATTACCCTAAAAATCACGAACGTGGGACAATTGTTCCCACACCAAAAGTGCCAGCCACTCAAGCTCTTGCTGCTCCTCAGCGGCCGTTGACACCGCATCTACAGCAGCACAGACACTGGGGCTCTGGGCTTTCCCAGATGAACAGCGCTTCGACTTTTACCATCAACTGCACGGAAGCGCCCACAGAAAAAAATATCCCAAAATCACGAAAGTCGGACGATTGCTCCCATACCAAAAGTGCCAGCAACTAAAGCACTTGTTGCTCCTCACCGGCAGTTGACTCCGCATCTACAGCACCACAGACATTGGGGCTCTGGGCTTTTCATGACCAACAGTGCTTCGACGTTTACCATCAACTGCATAGGTGCACCCACTAAAAAAAACCATAAAAGGTACGAATGTCAGACGATTGCTCCCACAGCAAAAGTGCCAGCAACTCAAGCTCTTGCTGCTCCTCACTGGCCGTTCACGCCGCATCTACAGCATCACAGACAATGGGGCTTCTGGCTTTTCCGGACGAACAGCGCTTCGAAGTTTCCCATCAACTGCCGTCCACTGAAAAAATACCCTAAAAATCACGAATGTCGCACGATTGCTCCCACACCAACCGTGCCAGACACTAAAGCTCTTTCTGCACCTCACCAGCCGTTGATGCCGCATCTACAGCACCACAGACATTGGGGCTGCGGGTTTCCCTGACGAACAGCGCTTCGACGTTTACATCAGTCGAACGGAATTTCCCCTGAAAAGTACCCTAAAAATCATGAACGTCAGACGATAGCTCCCACACCAGAAGTGCCAGCAACTCAAGCTCTTGCTGCTCCTCACCGGCCGTTGATGCCACATCTACAACACAACAGACACTGGGGCTCCGGGCTTTCCCTGACCAAGAGCTCTTCAATGTCTACCATCAATTGCACGGAAGTGCCCATGAAAAAATACCCTAAAAAACAGGACCAGCACTGACAAAATCCACTAAAAATCACCAACGTTTGACGATTGCTCCCATACCAAAAGTGCCAGCAACTCAAGCTCTTGCTGCTCCTCACCCGCCCATCACACCGCATCTAGAAAACCTCAGACACTGGGGCTCTGGGCTTTCCCTGACAAACAGCGCTTCGAGATTTACCATTAAGTGCTCGGAAGCGCCCACTGAAACAAATATACTAAAAATCATGAATGTCGCACGATTGCTCCCACACCAAAAGTGCCAGACACTCAAGCTCTTGCTGCTTATCACTAGCCATTGACGTCGCATCTACAGCACCACAGACACTGGGGGTCCAGGCTTTCCCTGATGAACAGCGCTTCGCCATTTTGCCATCAACAGAACAGGGCCGTCCACTGATAAAATACACTAAAAATCATAAATGTCTGACGATTGCTCCCACACCAAAAGTGCCAGACACTCAAGCTCTTGCTGCTTATCACTAGCCGTTGACGTCGCATCTACAGCACCACAGACATTGGGGGTCCAAGCTTTCCCACATGAACAGCGCTTCAGCATTTCCCATCAACTGCACAGTGCTGTCCACTGAAAAAATACCCTAAAAATCACGAACGTCGGACCATTGCTCCCACACCACAACTGCCAGCAACTCAAGCTCTTGCTGCTCCTCAGCGGCCATTCACGCCGGTTCTACAGCACCAGCGACACTGGGGCTTCGGGATTTCCCTGACGAACAGTGCTTCGACGTTTACCATCAACTGCACGGAAGCGCCAACTGACAAAATACCCTAAAAATGAAGAACGTCAGACGATTGCTCCCACACCAAAAGTGCCAGCAACTCAAGCTCTTGCTGCTCCTCACCGACCGTTGATGCCGTACATACAGCACCACAGACACTGCGGCTCCAGGCTTTCCCTGATGAACACCGCTTCCACGTTTACCATCAACTGCACAAAAGCGCCCACTGAAAAAATACACTAAATATCACGAACGTCAGACGATTGCTCCCACACCAAAAGTGCTAGCAACTCAAGCTCTTGCTGCTCCTCACCGCCGTTTCCACCGCATCTACAGCACCACAGACATTGGGGCTCCGGGCTTTTCATGACCAACAGAGCTTCGAAGTTTACCATTAAGTACTAAGGCCCGCCCTCTTACAAAATGCCCTAAAAATCACGAATGTCAGACGATTGCTCCCACAGCAAAAGTGCCAGCCACTCAAGCTCTTGCTGCTACTCCCCTTCCGTTGACGCCTCATCTACAGCACTACAGACAATGGGGCTCTGGGCTTTTCCTGACCAACAGTGCATCGACGTCTAGTATGAATTGCACGGAACCGCGCACTGAAAAAATACCCTAAAAATCAGGAATGTCAGATGATTGCTCCCACACCAAGAGTGCCACCAACTAAAGGTCTTGCTGATCCTAACCGGCCATTGGCAGCGCATCTACAGCACCACAGACATTTGGATTCCGGGCCTTCCCTGTCGAACTGCGTTTCTACATTTAACATCAACTGCACGGAAGCGCCCACTGAAAATATACTCGAAAAATCACGAACGTCGGACCATTGCTCCCATACGAAAAGTTCCAGCAACTAAAGCTCTTGCTGCTCCTCACAGGCTGTTGACACCGCATCTACAGCACCACCGACACTGGGGCTTCGGGCTTTCCCTGACCCACAGCGCTTCGACATTTACCATCAACGGCACGGAAGCACCCACGGAAAAAAAACCACAAAAAATCACAAACATCGGATGATTGCTCCCACACCGGAAGTGCCAGCAACGCAGGCTCTTGCTGCTCCTCACCTCCCCTTCACACGGCATCTACAGCACCACAGACACTGAGGCTCCGGACTTCCCATGAAGAACAGCGCTTCGACGTTTACCATCAACTGCACAGGGCTGCCCACTTCCAAAATGCCCCAAAATTCACGAATGTCGGATGATTGCTCCCATACCAAAAGTGCCAGCCACTCAAGCTCTTGCTGCTCCTCAGCGGCCTTTGACGCTGCATCTACAGCACCACCGACACTGGGGCTCTGGGCTTTCCCTGACCAACTCTGCTTCGACGTTTACCATCAACTGCAGGGAAGAGCCCACTGAAAAAAAAAACACTAAAAATCATGAACGTCAGACGATTGCTCCCACACCAAAAGTGCCAATAACTAAAGCTCTTGCTGCTCCTCACCGGCCGTTGACGCCTCTTCTACAGCACTACAGACACTGGGGCTGCGGTCTTTCCCTGACGAACAGCGATTCGACATTATCATAAAATGCACAGGAGTACCCACTAAAAACATTACCCTAAAAATCATGAACGTCGAACGATTGCTCCCACACCAAAAGTGCCAGCAAATAAAGCTCTTGCTCTTCCTCACCGCCCCTTCACACAGCACCTACAGCACCACATACACTGGGGCTCCCGGCTTTCCCTGATGAACACCGCTTCCACGTTTACCATCAACTGCACAGGGCCGCCCACTTACAAAATGCCCTAAAAATCATGTACGTGGGACGATTGCTCCCACACCAAAAGTGCCAGCAACTCAAGCTCTTGCAGCTCCTCACCGGCTGTTGTCGCAGCATCTACAACAACACAGACACTGGTGCTTCAGGCTTTCCCTGATGAACAGCGTTTCGAAGTTTACAATCAACTGCACTGAAGCGCCCACTGAAGAAATTACACTAAAAATCATGAACATGGGATGATTGTTCCCACACCAAACGTGCCAGCAACTCAGGCTCTTGCTGCTCCTCACCCACCCTTCACACCGCATCTACAGGACACCAGACACTGGGGCTCTGGGCTTTCCCTGATGAACAGCGCTTCTACGTTTTTCATCAACTACACAGGGCCTCCCACTTACAAAATGCTTCAAAAACCACGAACATTGCACGATTGCTACCCCATCAAAAGTGCCAGCAACTAAAGCTCTTGCTGGCCGTCACTGGCCGCTGACGCCGCAACTACAGCACCACAGACACTGGGGCTCTCGGCTTTCCATGGCCAACAGCACTTCGACGTTTGCCATCAACTGCAGGGAAGAGCCCACTGAAAACATACCCTAAAAATCACGAACGTCGGACGATTGCTCCAACACCACAAGTGCCAGCAACTAAAGCTCTTGCTGCTCCTCACTGGCCGTTGACGCCACACGTACAGCACCAGAGACACTGGGGATTCAGGCTTTCCCTGACGAACAACGCTTCAACTTTTAAGATAAACTGTAGGAAAACGCCCACGAAAAACATTACCTTAAAAGTATGAATGTCGGACAATTCCTCCCACACCAAAAGTGGCAGACACTCAAGCTCTTGCTGCTACTCATCGGCCATTAGCAGTGCACCTACAGCACCACAGACATTGGGGCTCCGGGCTTTCCCTGACGAACAGGGCTTCGACGTTTACCACCAGCTGCACAACGGCGCCCCCTGAAAAAAAACACGAAAAAATCACAAACGTCGGACGATTGCTCCCACACCAAAAGTGCCAGACACTCAAGCTCTTGCTGCTCCTCAGCGGCCATTGGCAGTGCACCTACAGCACCAAAGACACTGGGGCTTCGGGTTTTCCCTGACGAACAGGGCTTCGACGTTTGCCACCAGCTGCACGTGGGCGCCCCCTGAAAAAAAACCCCGAAAAATCACGAACGTCGGATGATTGCTCCCACACCAAAAGTGCCAGAAACTAAAGCTCTTACTTCTTCTCACAGGCCTTTGATGCCTCATCTACAGCACCACAGACACTGGCTCCACTGGGGCTGTGGTCTTTCCCTGATGAAGAGTGCTTCGACGCTTCCCATAAACTGCATAGGAGTACCCACTAAAAACATTACCCTAAAAATCACGAACGTCGGACGATTGCTCCCACACCAAAAGTGCCAGCCACTCAAGCTCTTGCTGCTCCTCAGCGGCCATTGGTAGCGCACCTACAGCAGCACAGACATTGGGGCTCCGGGCTTTCCCTGACCAACAGCGCTTCGACGATTACCACAAGCTGCACCTGGGTGCCCACTGAAAAAAACCCCGAAAAATCACGAACGTCGGACCATTGCTCCCACACCAAAAGTGCCAGCCACTCAAGCTCTTGCTGCTCCTCAGCTGCCATTGGCAGTCCACCTACAGCACCAGAGACATTGGGGCTCCGGGCTTTCCTTGACGAACAAGGCTTCGACGTTTACCACCAGCTGCACCAGGGCGGTCACTGAAAAAAAACCCCGAAAAATCACGAACGTCGGACCATTGCTCCCACACCAAAAGTGCCAGCCACTCAAGCTCTTGCTGCTCCTCAGCGGCCATTGGCAGCGCACCTACAGCAGCACAGACATTGGGGCTCTGGTCTTTCCCTGACGAACAGGGCTTTGACGTTTACCACCAGCTGCACGTGGGCGCCCCCTGAAAAAAATCCCCGAAAAATCACGAACGTCAGATGATTGCTCCCACACAAAAAGTGCCAGCCACTCAAGCTCTTCCTGCTCCTCAGCGGCCATTGGCAGCGCACCTACAGCAGCACAGACATTGAGGCTCCGGGCTTTCCCTGACGAACAGGGCTTCGATGTTTATCACCAGCGGCACGTGGGCGCTCACTGAAAAAAAACCCCAAGAAATCACGAATGTTGGACGATTGCACCCACACCAAAAGTGCCAGCCACTCAAGGTCTTGCTGCTCCTCAGCGGCCATTGGCAGTCCACCTACAGCAGCACAGACATTGGGGCTCCAGGCTTTCCCTGACGAACAGGGCTTCGACATTTACCACCAGCTGCACAACGGCGCCCCCTGAAAAAAAACCACGAAAAATCACGAACGTCGGACCATTGCTCCCACACCAAAAGTGCCAGCCACTCAAGCTCTTGATTCTCCTCAGCGGCCATTGGCAGTGCACCTACAGCACCACAGACATTGGGGCACCAGGCTTTCCCTGACAAACAGGGCTCCGACGTTTACCACCAGCTGCACCATGGCGCCCCCTGAAAAATAAGCCCGAAAAATCACGAACGTCGGACCATTGCTCACCACCAAAGTGCCAGCCACTCAAGCTCTTGCTGCTTCTCAGCGGCCATTGGCAGCGCACCTACAGCAGAACGGACATTTTGGCTATGGGCTTTCCCTGACGAACAGGGCTTGGACATTTACCACCACCTACACGTGGGAGCCCACTGAAAAAAACCCAAAAAAATCACGAACGTAGGACCATTGCTCCCACACCAAAAGTGCCAGCCACTCAAGCTCTTGCTGCTCCTCAGCGGCCATTGGCATCGCACCCATAGCAGCACAGACATTGGGGCTCCGGGCTTTCCCTGACAAACAGGGCTTCGACGTTTACCACCAGCTGCACATGGGCGCCCCCTGAAAAAAAACCCCGAAAAATCATGAACGTCGGACCATTGCTCGACACCAAAAGTGCCAGCCACTCAAGATCTTGCTGCTCCTCAGCGGCCATTGGCAGCGCACCTACAGCAGCACAGACATTGGGGCTCCGGGCTATCCCTGACGAACAGGGCTTCGACGTTTACCACCAGCTGCACTTGATCGCTCCATGATAAAAAACCCCAAGAAATCACGAACGTCGGACCATTGCTCCCACACCAAAAGTGCCAGCCACTCAAGCTCTTGCTGCTCCTCAGCACCCGTTGGCACTCCATGTACCGCACCAGAGACATTGAGGCTCCGGTCTTTCCCTGACGAACAGGGCTTCGACGTTTACCACCAGCTGCAGGAGGGTGCCCACTGAAAAAAAACCCCGTAAAATCACGAACGTCGGACCATTGCTCCCACACCAAAAGTGCCAGCCACTCAAGCTCTTGCTGCTCCTCAGCGGCCATTGGCAGCGCATCTACAGCACCACAGACACTGGGGCTCTGGGCTTTCCATGACGAACACTGTTTCGATGTTTACCACCAGCTGCACATGGGCGCCCCCTGAAAAGAAAACCTCGAAAAATTACGAACGTCGAACGATTGCTCCCACAGCAAAAGTGCCAGCCACTCAAGCTCTTGCTGCTCCTCAGCGGCCATTGGCAGCGCACCTACAGTAGAACAGACATTGGGGCTCCAGGCTTTCCCTGACGAACAGGGCTTCGACGTTTACCACCAGCTGCACGTGGGCGCCCACTGAAAAAAACCCCAAGAAATCCCGAACGTCGGACGATTGCTCCCACTCCAAAAGTGCCAGCCACTCAAGCTCTTGCTGCTCCTCAGCGGCCATTGGCAGTGCACCTACAGCAGCACAGACATTGTGGCTCCGGGCTTTCCCTGATAAACAGGACTTCGACGTTTGCCACCAGCTACACGTGGGCGCCCACTGAAAACACCCCGAAAAATCACGAACGTCAGACGATTGCTCCCACAACAAAAGTGCCAGACACTCAAGCTCTTGCTGCTCCTCAGCGGCCATTGGCACTCCACGTACTGCACCACAGACATTGGGGCTCCGGGCTTTCCCTGACGAAGAGGGCTTCGACGTTTACCACCAGCTGCACGTGGGCGCTCCCTTAAAAAAAATCCCCAAAAAATCACGAACGTCGGACGATTGCACACACACCAAAAGTGCTAGACACTCAAGCTCCTGCTGCTCCTCAGCGGCAATTGGCACTCCACCTACAGCAGCACAGACATTGGGGCTCCGGGCTTTCCATGACGAACAGGGCTTCAACGTTTACCACCAGCTGGACTTGGTCACCCCCAAAAAAAAAAACTCGAAAAATCACGAACATCGGACGATTGCTCCCACACCAAAAGTGCCAGACAATCAAGCTCTTGCTGCTCCTCAGCGGCCATTGGCAGTTCACCTACGGCACTAGTGACATTGGGGCTCAGGGCTTTCACTGACGAACAGGGCTTCGACGTTTACCACCAGCTGCACGTGGGCGCGCCCTGAAAAAAAACCCAGAAAAATCACCAAAGTCGGACCATTGCTCCCACACCAGAAGTGCCACCCACTCAAGCTCTTGCTGAACCTCAGCGGCCATTGCCAGCGCATCTACAGCAGCACACACATTGTGGCTCCGGGCTTTCCCTTACAAACAGGACTTCGACATTTACCACCAGCTGCACCATGGCGCCCCCAGAAAAATAAGCCTGAAAAATCACGAATGTCAAACCATTGCTCACCACCAAAAGTGCCAGCCACTCAAGCTCTTGCTGCTCCTCAGCGGCCATTGGCAGCGCACCTATAGCAGCACAGACATTGGGGTCTGGGCTTTCCCTGACGAACAGGGCTTGGCCGTTTACCACCACCTACACGTGGGCGCCCATGAAAAAAACCCAAAAAAATCACGAATGTCGGACTATTGCTCCCACACCAAAAGTGCCAGCCACTCAAGCTCTTGCTGCTCCTCAGCAGCCATTGGCAGCGCACCTACAGCAGCACAGACAATGTGGCTCCGGGCTTTCCCTGACGAACAGGGCTTCGACGTTTACCAACAGATGCACTTGATCTCTCCATGATAAAAAACCCCAAGAAATCAGCAACGTCGGACCATTGCTCCCACACCAAAAGTGCCAGCCACTCATGCTCTTGCTGCTCCTCAGCGGCCATTGGCAGTACACCTACAGCAGCACACACACTGGGGCTCCGGGCTTTCCTTGACGAACAGGGCTTCGACGTTTACCACCAGCTGCACCGGGGAGCCCCTGAAAAAAAAACCCCGAAAAATCACGAACGTCGGACCATTTCTCGACACCAAAAGTGCCAGACACTCAAGCTCTTGCTGCTCCTCAGCGGCCATTAGCAGCGCACCTACAGCAGCAGAGACATTGGGGCTCCGGTCGTTCCCTGACGAACAGTGTTTCGATGTTTACCACCAGCTGCACCTGGGCGCCCCCTGAAAAAAAAACCCGAAAAATTACGAACGTCGGACGACTGCTCCCACATCAAAATTGCCAGCCACTCAAGCTCTTGCTGCTCCTCAGCGGCCATTGGCAGCGCACGTACAGCAGCACAGACATTGCGGCTCCAGGCTTTCCATGACGAACAGGGCTTCGCCGTTTAGCACCAGCTGCACCTGGGCGTCCCCTGAAAATAACCCCGAAGAAACACGAACGTCGGACAATTGCTCCCAAACCAAAAGTGCCAGCCACTCAAGCTCTTGCTGCTCCTCAGCAGCCGTTGGCACTCCACGTACCGCACCACAGACATTGAGGCTCCGGTCTTTCCCTGACGAACAGGGCTTCGACGTTTACCACCAGCTGCACCTGGGCGCCCACTGAAAAAAGCCCCGAAAAAACTTGAACGTCGGACCATTGCTCCCACACCAAAAGTGCCAGCCACTCAAGCTCTTGCTGCTCCTCAGCGGCCATTGGCAGTGCACCTACCGCACCAGAGACATTTGGGCTCCGGACTTTCCCTGACGAACAGGGCTTCGACGTTTACCACGAGCTACACGTGGGCGCCCACTGAAAAAAACCCCGAAAAATCACGAACGTCGGACGATTGCTCCCACACCAAACGTGCCAGACACTCAAGCTCTTGCTGCTCCTCAGCGGCCATTGGCAGCGCACCTACAGCAGCACAGACATTGGGGCTCCGGGCTTTCCCTGACGAACAGGGCTTCGACGTTTACCACCAGCTGCACATGGGTGCCCCCTGAAAAAAAACCCTGAAAAATCACGAACGTCGGAAAATCGCTCCCACACCAAAATTGCCAACCACTCAACCTCTTGCTGCTCGTCAGCGGCCATTGGCAGTGCACCTACAGCACCAGAGACATTGGGGCTCCGGGCTTTCCCTGACAAACAGGGCTTCGACGTTTACCACCAGCTGCACGTGGTCGCCACCTGAAAAAAAACCCCGAAAAATCACAAACATCGGACGATTGCTCCCACACCAAAAGTGCAAGACACTCAAGCTCTTGCTGCTCCTCAGCGGTCATTGGCAGCGCACCTACAGCACAACAGACTTTAGGACTCCCTGCTATCCCTGAAGAACAGGGCTTCGACGTCTACCACCAGCTGCACTTAGGCGCCCCCTGAAAAAAAACCCCGAAAAATCACAAACGTCGGAAGATTGCACCCACACCAAAAGTGCCAGGCACTCAAGCTCTTGCTGCTCCTCAGCTGCCATTGGCAGTGCACCTAGAACACCACAGATTTTAGGACTCCGTGCTATCGGTAAGGAACAGGGCTTCGACGTTTACCACCAGCTGCATGTGGGCGCCCACTGAAAAAAACCCCGAAAAATCACGAACGTCGGACGATTGATCCCACACCAAAAGTGCCAGCTACTGGAGCTCTTGCGGCTCCTCAGGGGCCATTGGCAGTGCACCTACAGCAGCAGAGACTTTGGGGCTCCAGGCTTTCCATGACGAACAGGGCTTCGACGTTTACCACCAGCTACACGTGGGCGCCCACTGAAAAAAAACCCCGAAAAATCACGAACGTCGGACGATTGCTCCCACACCAAAAGGGCCAGGCACTCAAGCTCTTGCTGCTCCTCAGCGGCCATCGACAGTCCACCTACCGCAAAAGAGACATTGGGGCTCCGGGCTTTCCCTGACGAACAGGGCTTCGACGTTTACCACCAGCTGCACCAGGGCGCTCACTGAAAAAAAACCCCAAAAAATCATAAAAGTCGAACCATTGCTCCCACACCAAAAGTGCCAGCCACTCAAGCTCTTGCTGGTCCTCAGCGGCCATTGGCAGCGCACCTACAACAGCACAGACATTGGGGCTCCGGGCTTTCCCTGACGAACAGGACTTCGACGTTTCCCACCAGCTGCAGGAGTACGGTCCCTGAAAAAAAACCCTAAAAAATAACGAACGTCGGTCGATTGCTCCCACACCAAAAGTGCCAGCCACTCGAGCTCTTGCTGCTCCTCAGCGGCCATTGGCAGCGCACCTACAGCACCACAGACATTGGGGCTCCGGGCTTTCCCTGACGAACAGGGCTTCGATGTTTACCACCATCTACACGTGGGAGCCCCCTTAAAAAAAACCCCGAAAAATCACGAACGTCGGACAATTGCTCCCACACCAAAAGTGACAGACACTCAAGCTATTGCTGCTCCTCAGCGGCCATTGGCTGTCCACCTAACGCACCAGAGACATTGAGGCTCCGGGCTTTACCTGACGAACAGGGCTTCGACGTTTACCACCATTGCACCAGGGCGACCCCTGAAAAAAAACACCAAAAACTCACCAATGTCGTACGATTGCACCCACACCAAAAGTGCCAGCTACTGGAGCTCTTGCTGCTCCTCAGCGGCCATTGGCAGTGCACCTACAGCAGCACAGACATTGGGGCTCCGGGCTTTCCCTGACGAACAGGGCTTCGACCTTTACCACCAGCTGCACGTGGGCGCCCCTTTAAAAAAAAACCCCGTAAAATCACGAACGTCGGACCATTGCTCCCACACCAAAAGTGCCAGCCACTCAAGCTCTTGCTGCTCCTCAGCGGCCATTAGCAGCGCACCTATAGCACCACAGATTTTGGGGCTCCGGGCTTTCCCTAACGAACAGGGCTTCGACGTTTACCACCAGCTGCACGTGGGCGCCCATTGAAAAAAAACCCCAAAAGATCATGAACGTCGGATCATTGCTCCAACACCAAAAGGGCCAGCCACTCAAGCTCTTGCTGCTCCTCAGCGGCCATTGGCAGTGCACCTACAGCACCACAGACATTGGGGCTCCGGGCTTTCCCTGACGAACAGGGCTTCGACGTTTACCACCAGCTACACGAGGGCGCCCACTGAAAAAAACCCCGAAAAATAACTACCGTCGGAAGATTGCTCCCACACCAAGAGTGCCAGCCACTCAAGCTCTTGCTGCTCCTCAGCGGCCATTGGCAGCGCACCTACAGCAGCACAGACATTGGGGCTCCGGGCTTTCCCTGACGAACAGGACTTCGACGTCTACCACCACCTGCACCAGGGCGCTCACTGATAAAATACCCCGAAAAATCAGGAACGTCGGACGATTGCTCCCACACCAAAAGTGCCAGCCACTCAAGCTCTTGCTGCTCCTCAGCGGCCATTGGCAGTCCACCTACAGCAGCACAGACATTGGGGCTCCGGGCTTTCCGTGACGAACAGGACTTCGACGTTTACCACCAGCTGCACCAGGGCGCCCCCGAAAAAAAAACCCCGAAAAATGACGAACGTCGGACGATTGGTCCCACACAAAAAGTGCCAGGCACTCAAGCTCTTGCTGCTCCTCAGCGGCCATTGGCAGCGCACCTACAGCCCCACAGACATTGGGGCTCCGGGCTTTCCCTGATGAACAGGGCTTCGACGTTTACAACCAGCTGCACGTGGGCCCCCACTGAAAAAAAAACCCAAAAAATCACGAACGTCGGACGATTGCACCCACACCAAAAGTGCCAGCCACTCAAGCTCTTGCTGCTCCTCAGCGGCCATTGGCAGTGTACGTACAGCAGCACAGACATTGGGGCTCCGGGCTTTCCCTGACGAACAGGGCTTCGATGTTTACCACCAGCTGCACGTGGGCGATCCCTGAAAAAAAAACCCGAAAAATCACGAACGTTGGACGATTGCTCCAACTCCAAAAGTGCCAGCCACTCAAGCTCTTGCTGCTCCTCAGCGGCCATTGGCAGTCCACCTACAGCAGCACAGACATTGGGGCTCTGGGCTTGCCCTGATGAACAGGGCTTCGACGTTTTCCACCATCTACACGTGGGCGCCCACTGAAAAAAAAACCCAAAAAATCACGAACGTCGGACGATTGCTCCCACACCAAAAGTGCCAGCCACTCAAGATATTGCTGCTCCACAGCGGCCATTGGCAGTGCATCTACAGCAGCACAGACATTGGGACTCCAGGCTTTCCCTGACGAACAGGGCTTCAACGTTTATCACCAGCTGCACCAGGGCGCCCCTGAAAAAAAACCCCGAAAAAACCCTACCGTCGGACCATTGCTCCCACACCAAAAGTGCCAGCAACTCAAGCTCTTGCTGCTCCTCAGCGGCCATTGGTAGCACACGTACAGCAGCACAGACATTGGGGCTCCGGGCTTTCCCTGACCAACAGGGCTTCGACGTTTACCACCAGCTGCAGGCGGGCACTCAGTGAAAATAAACCCCGAAAAGTCACGAACGTCAGACGATTGCTCCCACACCAAAAGTGCCAGACACTCAAGCTCTTGCTGCTCCTCAGCAGCCATTGGCAGCGCACCTACTGCAGCACAGACATTGGTGCTCTGGGCTTTCCCTGACGAACAGGGCGTCGATGTTTACCACCAGCTGCACCGGGGAGCCCCCTGAAAAAAAACCCCGAAAAATCACGAACGTCGGACCATTTCTCGACACCAAAAGTGCCAGACACTCAAGCTCTTGCTGCTCCTCAGCAGCCATTGGCAGCGCACCTACAGCAGCACACACACTGGGGCTCCGGGCTTTCCTTGACGAACAGGGCTTCGACGTTTACCACCAGCTGCACCGGGGAGCCCCCTGAAAAAAAACCCCGAAAAATCACGAACGTCGGACCATTTCTCGACACCAAAAGTGCCAGACACTCAAGCTCTTGCTGCTCCTCAGCGGCCATTAGCAGCGCACCTACAGCAGCAGAGACATTGGGGCTCCGGTCGTTCCCTGACGAACAGTGTTTCGATGTTTACCACCAGCTGCACCTGGGCGCCCCCTGAAAAAAAAACCCGAAAAATTACGAACGTCGGACGACTGCTCCCACATCAAAATTGCCAGCCACTCAAGCTCTTGCTGCTCCTCAGCGGCCATTGGCAGCGCACGTACAGCAGCACAGACATTGCGGCTCCAGGCTTTCCATGACGAACAGGGCTTCGCCGTTTAGCACCAGCTGCACCTGGGCGTCCCCTGAAAATAACCCCGAAGAAACACGAACGTCGGACAATTGCTCCCAAACCAAAAGTGCCAGCCACTCAAGCTCTTGCTGCTCCTCAGCAGCCGTTGGCACTCCACGTACCGCACCACAGACATTGAGGCTCCGGTCTTTCCCTGACGAACAGGGCTTCGACGTTTACCACCAGCTGCACCTGGGCGCCCACTGAAAAAAAGCCCCGAAAAAACTTGAACGTCGGACCATTGCTCCCACACCAAAAGTGCCAGCCACTCAAGCTCTTGCTGCTCCTCAGCGGCCATTGGCAGTGCACCTACCGCACCAGAGACATTTGGGCTCCGGACTTTCCCTGACGAACAGGGCTTCGACGTTTACCACGAGCTACACGTGGGCGCCCACTGAAGAAAACCCCGAAAAATCACGAACGTCGGACGATTGCTCCCACACCAAACGTGCCAGACACTCAAGCTCTTGCTGCTCCTCAGCGGCCATTGGCAGCGCACCTACAGCAGCACAGACATTGGGGCTCCGGGCTTTCCCTGACGAACAGGGCTTCGACGTTTACCACCAGCTGCACATGGGTGCCCCCTGAAAAAAACCCTGAAAAATCACGAACGTCGGAAAATCGCTCCCACACCAAAATTGCCAACCACTCAACCTCTTGCTGCTCGTCAGCGGCCATTGGCAGTGCACCTACAGCACCAGAGACATTGGGGCTCCGGGCTTTCCCTGACAAACAGGGCTTCGACGTTTACCACCAGCTGCACGTGGTCGCCACCTGAAAAAAAAACCCCGAAAAATCACAAACATCGGACGATTGCTCCCACACCAAAAGTGCAAGACACTCAAGCTCTTGCTGCTCCTCAGCGGTCATTGGCAGCGCACCTACAGCACAACAGACTTTAGGACTCCCTGCTATCCCTGAAGAACAGGGCTTCGACGTCTACCACCAGCTGCACTTAGGCGCCCCCTGAAAAAAAACCCCGAAAAATCACAAACGTCGGAAGATTGCACCCACACCAAAAGTGCCAGGCACTCAAGCTCTTGCTGCTCCTCAGCGGCCATTGGCAGTGCACCTACAGCAGCACAGATTTTGGGACTCCGTGCTATCCCTGACAAACAGGGCTTCGACGTTTACCACCAGCTGCACTTGGGCGCTCCACTGATAAAAAACCCCAAGAAATCACGAACGTCGGACGATTGCTCCCACACCAAAAGTGCCAGCCACTCAAGCTCTTGCTGCTCCTCAGCACCCGTTGGCAGTCCACCTACCGCACCAGAGACATTGGGGCTCCGGGCTTTCCCTGACGAACAGGGCTTCGACGTTTACCACCAGCTGCACCAGGGCGCCCACTGAAAAAAAAACCCCGTAAAATCACGAACGTCGGACCATTGCTCCCACACCAAAAGTGCCAGCCACTCAAGCTCTTGCTGCTCCTCAGCGGCCATTGGCAGCGCACCTACAGCAGCACAGACATTGGGGCTCCGGGCTTTCCCTGACGAACAGGACTTCGATGTTTACCACCAGCTGCACCAGGGCGCCCTGAAAAGAAAACCTCGAAAAATTACGAACGTCGGTCGATTGCTCCCACACCAAAAGTGCCAGCCACTCAAGCTCTTGCTGCTCCTCAGCGGCCATTGGCAGCGCACCTACAGCACCACAGACATTGGGGCTCCGGGCTTTCCCTGACGAACAGGGCTTCGATGTTTACCACCATCTACACGTGGGCGCCCCCTGAAAAAAACCCCAAGAAATCACGAACGTCGGACGATTGCTCCCACACCAAAAGTGCCAGCCACTCAAGCTCTTGCTGCTCCTCAGCGGCCATTGGCAGTGCACCTACAGCAGCACAGACATTGGGGCTCCGGGCTTTCCCTGACGAACAGGGCTTCGACCTTTACCACCAGCTGCACGTGGGCGCCCCCTGAAAAAACCCCGTAAAATCACGAACGTCGGACCATTGCTCCCACACCAAAAGTGCCAGCCACTCAAGCTCTTGCTGCTCCTCAGCGGCCATTAGCAGCGCACCTACTGCACCACAGACATTGGGGCTCCGGGCTTTCCCTAACGAACAGGGCTTCGACGTTTACCACCAGCTGCACGTGGGCGCTCCATTGAAAAAAAATCCCCAAAAGATCACGAACGTCGGATCATTGCTCCAACACCAAAAGTGCCAGCCACTCAAGCTCTTGCTGCTCCTCAGCGGCCATTGGCAGTGCACCTACAGCACCACAGACATTGGGGCTCCGGGCTTTCCCTGACGAACAGGGCTTCGACGTTTACCACCAGCTACACTTGGTCACCCCAAAAAAAAAAACCCCGAAAAATAACTACCGTCGGAAGATTGCTCCCACACCAAGAGTGCCAGCCACTCAAGCTCTTGCTGCTCCTCAGCGGCCATTGGCAGCGCACCTACAGCAGCACAGACATTGGGGCTCCGGGCTTTCCCTGACGAACAGGACTTCGACGTCTACCACCACCTGCACCAGGGCGCTCACTGATAAAATACCCAGAAAAATCAGGAACGTCGGACGATTGCTCCCACACCAAAAGTGCCAGCCACTCAAGCTCTTGCTGCTCCTCAGCGGCCATTGGCAGTCCACCTACAGCAGCACAGACATTGGGGCTCCGGGCTTTCCGTGACGAACAGGACTTCGACGTTTACCACCAGCTGCACCAGGGCGCCCCCAGAAAAAAAAGCCCGAAAAATGACGAACGTCGGACGATTGGTCCCACACCAAAAGTGCCAGGCACTCAAGCTCTTGCTGCTCCTCAGCGGCCATTGGCAGCGCACCTACAGCCCCACAGACATTGGGGCTCCGGGCTTTCCCTGATGAACAGGGCTTCGACGTTTACAACCAGCTGCACGTGGGCCCCCACTGAAAAAAAAAACCCAAAAAATCACGAACGTCGGACGATTGCACCCACACCAAAAGTGCCAGCCACTCAAGCTCTTGCTGCTCCTCAGCGGCCATTGGCAGTGTACGTACAGCAGCACAGACATTGGGGCTCCGGGCTTTCCCTGACGAACAGGGCTTCGATGTTTACCACCAGCTGCACGTGGGCGATCCCTGAAAAAAAAACCCGAAAAATCACGAACGTTGGACGATTGCTCCAACTCCAAAAGTGCCAGCCACTCAAGCTCTTGCTGCTCCTCAGCGGCCATTGGCAGTCCACCTACAGCAGCACAGACATTGGGGCTCTGGGCTTGCCCTGATGAACAGGGCTTCGACGTTTTCCACCATCTACACGTGGGCGCCCACTGAAAAAAAAAACCCAAAAAATCACGAACGTCGGACGATTGCTCCCACACCAAAAGTGCCAGCCACTCAAGATATTGCTGCTCCACAGCGGCCATTGGCAGTGCATCTACAGCAGCACAGACATTGGGACTCCAGGCTTTCCCTGACGAACAGGGCTTCAACGTTTATCACCAGCTGCACCAGGGCGCCCCCTGAAAAAAAACCCCGAAAAAACCCTACCGTCGGACCATTGCTCCCACACCAAAAGTGCCAGCAACTCAAGCTCTTGCTGCTCCTCAGCGGCCATTGGTAGCACACGTACAGCAGCACAGACATTGGGGCTCCGGGCTTTCCCTGACCAACAGGGCTTCGACGTTTACCACCAGCTGCAGGCGGGCACTCAGTGAAAATAAACCCCGAAAAGTCACGAACGTCAGACGATTGCTCCCACACCAAAAGTGCCAGACACTCAAGCTCTTGCTGCTCCTCAGCAGCCATTGGCAGCGCACCTACTGCAGCACAGACATTGGTGCTCTGGGCTTTCCCTGACGAACAGGGCGTCGATGTTTACCACCATCTACACGTGGGAGCCCCCTTAAAAAAAAACCCCGAAAAATCACGAACGTCGGACGATTGCTCCCACACCAAAAGTGACAGACACTCAAGCTCTTGCTGCTCCTCAGCGGCCATTGGCAGCCCACCCATAGCACCACAGACATTGGGGCTCCGGGCTTTCCCTGACGAACAGGGCTTCGACGTTTACCACCATTGCACCAGGGCGACCCCTTTAAAAAAAACACCAAAAACTCGCCAATGTCGTACGATTGCACCCACACCAAAAGTGCCAGCTACTGGAGCTCTTGCTGCTCCTCAGCGGCCATTGGCAGTGCACCTACAGCAGCACAGACATTGGGGCTCAAGGCCTTCCATGACGAACAGGGCTTCGAAGTTTACCACCAGCTGCACCTGGGCGCCCATTGAAAAAAAAACCCGAAAGATCATGAACGTCGGACCATTGCTCCCACACCAAAAGTGCCAGTCACTCAAGCTCTTGCTGCTCCTCAGCGGCCATTGGCAGCGCACCTATAGCACCACAGATTTTGGGGCTCCGGGCTTTCCCTGACAAACAGGGCTCCGACATTTACCACCTGCTGCACGTGGACGGCCCCTGAAAACAAACTCCGAAAATTCACGAACGTCGGACAATTGCTCCCACACCAAAAGTGCCAGACACTCAAGCTCTAGCTGCTCCTCAGGGGCCATTGGCAGCGCACCTACAGCAGCACAGACATTGGGGCTCCGGGCTTTCCCTGACGAACAGGGCTTCGATGTTTACCACCAGCTGCACCAGGGCGACCCGTAAAATAAAAACTCGAAAAATTACGAACGTCGGACCATTGCTCCCACACCAGAAGTGCCAGCCACTCAAGCTCTTGCTGCTCCTCAGCGGCCATTGGCTGTCCACCTAACGCACCAGAGACATTGAGGCTCCGGGCTTTCCCTGACGAACAGGGCTTCGACATTGGCTTCGACATTTACCACCAGCTGCAGGTGGTCGGCCCCTTAAAAAAAAACCCTAAAAATCACGAACGTCGGACGATTGCTCCCACACCAAATGTGCCAGCCACTCAAGCTCTTGCTGCTCCTCAGCGGCCATTGGTAGCGCACCTACAGAAGCACAGACATTGGGGCTCCGGGCTTTCCCCGAGGAGCAGGGCTTCGACGTTTGCCACCAGCTACACCTGGGCAACGCTGCAAAAAAAAACCCCAAAAATCACAAACGTCGGACCATTTCGCCCACACCAAAAGTGCCAGACACTCAAGCTCTTGCTGCTCCTCAGCAGCCATTGGCAGCGCACCTACAGCAGCACAGACATTGGGGCTCCGGGCTTTCCCTGACCAACAGGGCTTCGACGTTTACCACAAGCAGCTTGTGGGCGCTCACTGAAAAAAACCCCAAAAAATCACGAACGTTGGATGATTGCTCCCACACCAAAAGTGCCAGCCACTCAAGCTCTTGCTGCTCCTCAGCGGCCATTGGCAGTCCACCTACCGCACCAGAGACATTGGGGCTCCGGGCTTTCCCTGACGAACAGGACTTCGACGTTTACCACCATCTAAACGTTGCCGCTCACTAAAAAAAAACCCCGAAAAATCACGAATGTCGGACGATTGCTGCCACACCACAAAGGCCAGACACTCAAGCACTTGTAGCTCCTCAGCAGCCATTGCAGCGCACCTACAGCAGCACAGACATTGGGGCTCCGGGCTGACTCTGACAAACAGGGCTTCGACATTTAACACCAGCTGAAGGTGTACGGTCCCTGAAAAAAAACCCTAAAAAATAACGAACATCGGTCGATTGCTCCCACAACAAAAGTGCCAGCCACTCGAGCTCTTGCTGCTCCTCAGCGGCCATTGGCAGCGCATCTACAGCACCACAGACATTGGGGCTCCGGCCTTTCCCTGATGAACAGGGCTTCCACGTTTACCACCATCTACACGTGGGCGCCCACTGAAAAAAAACCGAAAAAATCAGGAACGTCAGACCATTGCTCCCACTCCAAAAGTGCCAGCCACTCAAACTCCTGCTGCTACTCAGCGGCCATTGGCAGTGCACCTACAGCAGCACAGACATTGGGGCTCCAGGCTTTCCCTGACGAACAGGGCTTCAACGTTTATCACCAGCTGCACCAGGGCGCACCCTGGAAAAAAAACCCGAAAAAACCCTACCGTCGGATCATTGCTCCCACACCAAAAGTGCCAGCCGCTCAAGCTCTTGCTGCTCCTCAGTGGCCATTGGCAGCACACGTACAGCAGCACAGACATTGAGGCTCCGGGCTTTCCCTGACGAACAGTGCTTCGACGTTTACCACCAGCTGCAGGTGGACGGCCCCTGAAAAAAAACCCCGAAAAATCACAAACGTCGAACCATTGCTCCCACACCAAAAGTGCCAGCCACTCAAGCTCTTGCTCCTCCTCAGCGGCCATTAGCAGTCCACGTACCGCACCAGAGAAATTGGGGCTCCAGGCTTTCCCTGACGAACAGGACTTTGACGTTTACCACCAGCTGCACATGGGCGAGCCCTGACAAATACCCCAAAAAAATACGAACGTCGGACGATTGCTCCCACACCAAAAGGGCCAGCCACTCAAGCTCTTGCTGCTCTTCAGCGGCCATTGGCAGAGCACCTAGAGCACCACAGACATTGGGGCTCCGAGCTTTCCCTGACGAACAGGGCTTCGAGGTTTACCACCTGCTGCAGGTGGACGGCCCATGAAAAAAAACCCCGAAAAATCACGAACGTCGGACCATTGCTCCCACACCAAAAGTGCCAGACACTCAAGCTCTTGCTGCTCCTCAGCGGCCATTGGCAGCGCACTACAGCAGCACAGACATTGGGGCTCCAGGCTTTCCCTGACGAACAGGACTTCGACGTCTACCACCACCTGCACCAGGGCGCTCACTGATAAAATACCACGAAAAATCATGAAGGTCGGACCATTGCTCCCACACCAAAAGGGCCAGCCACTCAAGCTCTTGCTGCTCCTCAGCGGCCATTGGCAGCGCACCTATAGCACCACAGACATTGGGGCTCCGGGCTTTCCCTGACGAACAGGGCTTCGATGTTTACCACCAGCTGCCCCTGGGCGCTCCCTGAAAAAAAACCCCGAAAAATCACGAACATCGGACGATTGCTCCCACACCAAAAGTGCGAGCCACTCAAGCTCTTGCTGCTCCTCAGCGGCCATTGGCAGTGCACCTACAGCACCACAGACATTGGGGCTCCGGGCTTTCCCTGACGAACAGGGCTTCGACGGTTACCACCAGCTGCACGTAGGCGCCCCCTAAAAAAAAAAACCAAAAAATCACGAACGTCGGACCATTGCTCCCACACCAAAAGTGCCAGCCACTCAAGCTCTTGCTGCTCCTCAGCGGCCATTGGCAGTCCACCTACCTCACAAGAGACATTGTGACTCCGGGCTTTCCCTGACGAACAGGGCTTCGACGTTTGCCCCCAGCTACCCGTGGGCGCCCACTGAAAAAAAACCCCGAAAAGTCACGAACGTCGGACCATTGCTCCCACACCAAAATTGCCAGCCACTCAAGCTCTTGCTGCTCCTCAGCGGCCATTGGCAGCGCACCTACAGCACCACAGACATTGGGGCTCCGTGCTATCCCTAGCGAATAGGGCTTCGAATCTTACCACCATGTACACGTGGGCGCTCACTGAAAAAAAAACCCCAAAAATCACAAACGTCGGACAATTGCTCCCACACCAAAAGTGCCAGCCACTCAAGCTCTTGCTGCTCCTCAGCGGCCATTGGCAGTGAACATACAGCAGCACAGACACTGGGGCTCCGGGCTTTCCCTGACGAACAGGGCTTCGACATTTACCACCAGCAGCAACAGGGCGTCCGCTGAAAAAAAACCCTGAAAAATAACGAACGTCGGACCATTGCTCCCACACCAAAAGTGCCAGACACTCAAGCTCTTGCTCCTCCTCAGCGGCCATTGGCAGTCCACCTAACGCACAAGAGACATTGTGGCTCCGGGCTTTCCCTGACGAACAGGGCTTCGACGTTTACCACCAGCTGCAGGTGGGTGCCCATTGAAAACATCCCGAAAAATCACGAACGTCGGACCATTGCTCCCACACCAAAAGTGCCAGCCACTCAAGCTCTTGCTGCTCCTCAGCGGCCATTGGCAGTCCACCTACCGCAACAGAGACATTGGGGCTCCGGGCTTTCCCTGACAAACAGGGCTTCGACGTTTACCACCAGCTGCACTTGATCGCTCTCTGAAACTAAAAACCAAGAAATCACGAACGTCAGACGATTGCTCCCACACCAAAAGTGCCAGCCACTCAAGCTCTTGCTGCTCCTCAGCGGCCATTGGCAGTCCACCTACCGCACCAGAGACATTGGGACTCCGGGCTTTCCCTGACCAACAGGGCTTCGACGTTTACCACCAGCTACACGTGGGCGCCCACTGAAAAAAACCCCGAAAATTCACGAACGTCGGACGATTGCTCCCACACCAAAATTGCCAGCCACTCAAGCTCTTGCTGCTCCTCAGCGGCCATTGGCAGCGAACCTACAGCACCACAGACATTGGGGCTCCGTGCTATCCCTAGCGAATAGGGCTTCGAATCTTACCACCATGTACACGTGGGCGCTCACTGAAAAAAAAACCCCAAAAATCACGAACGTACGACGATTGACCCACACCAAAAGTGCCAGCCACTCAAGCTCTTGCTGCACCTCAGCGGCCATTGGCAGCGCACCTACCGCACCAGAGACATTGGGGCTCCGGGCTTACCCTGACGAACAGGGCTTCGACGTTTACCACCAGCTGCACCAGGGCACCCCCCGAAAAAAAAACTCGAAAAATCACAAATGTCGGACAATTGCTCCCACACCAAAAGTGCCAGCTACTGGAGCTCTTGCTGCTCCTCAGTGGCCATTGGAAGCGCACCTACAGCAGCACAGACTTTAGGACTCCGGGCTTTCCCTGACGAACAGGGCTTCGACGTTTACCACCAGCTACACGTGGGCGCTCCCTGAAAAAAAACCCCGAAAAATCACGAACGTCGGACCATTCCTCCCACACCAAAAGTGCCAGCCACTCAAGCTCTTGCTGCTCCTCAGCGGCCATTGGCAGTGCACCTACAGCAGCACAGACTTTCGGACTCCGTGCTATCCCTAGCGAATAGGGCTTCGAATCTTACCACAAGCTGCACATGGTTGCCCACTTAAAAAAAACCCGGAAAAATCACGAACGTCGGACCATTGCTCCCACACCAAAAGTGCCAGCCACTCAAGCTCTTGCTGCTCCTCAGCGGTCATTGGCAGCGCATCTAGAGCAGCACAGACATTGGGACTCCGGGCTTTCCCTGACGAACAGGGCTTCGACGTTTACCACCAGCTGCACCGGGGAGCCCCCTGAAAAAACCCCGAAAAATCACGAACGTCGGACGATTGTACCCACACCAAAAGTGCCAGCCACTCAAGCTCTTGCTGCTCCTCAGCGGCCATTGGCAGCGCACCTACAGCAGCACAGACATTGGGGCTCTGGCCTTTCCCTGACGAACAGGGCTTCGACGTTTACCACCAGCTGCACCTGGGCGCCCAATGAAAAAAACCCCAAAAAATCACGAATGTCGGATCATTACTCCCACACCAAAAGTGCAAACCACTCAAGCTCTTGCTGCTCCTCAGCGGCCATTGGCAGTGCACCTACAGCAGCACAGACATTGGGGCTCCGGGCATTCCCTGACAAACAGGGCTTCGACTTTACCACCAGCTGCACGTGGGCGCCCCCTGAGAAAAAACCCCGAAGAATCACAAACGTCGGACCATTGCTCCAACACCAAAAGGGCCAGCCACTCAAGCTCTTGCTGCTCCTAAGCGGCCTTTGGCAGCGCACCTACAGCAGCACAGACATTGGGGCTCCGCGCTTTCCCTGACAAAGAGAGCTTCGACGTTTACCACCAGCTGCAGGTGGACGGCCCCTGAAAAAAAACCCCGAAAAATCACGAACGTTGGATGATTGCTCCCACACCAAAAGTGCCAACCACTCAAGCTCTTGCTGCTACTCAGCAGCCATTGGCAGTCCACCTACCGCACCAGAGACATTGGCGCTCCGGGCTTTCCCTGATGAACAGGGCTTCGACATTTACCACCATCTAAACGTGGGCGCTCACTAAAAAAAATCCCCGAAAAATCACGAATATCGGACGATTGCTGCCACACCAAAAAGGCCAGACACTCAAGCACTTGCAGCTCCTCAGCGACCATTGGCAGCGCACGTACAGCACCACAGACATTGGTGCTCCGGGCTGTCTCTGACAAACAGGGCTTCGACATTTACCACCAGCTGCAGGTGTACGGTCCCTGAAAAAAAACCCTAAAAAATAACGAACGTCGGGCAATTGCTCGCACACCAAAAGTGCCAGCCACTCGAGCTCTCGCTGCTCCTCAGCGGCCATTGGCAGTGCACCTGCAGCACCACTGACACTGGGGCTCCCGTCTTTCCCTGACGAACAGGGCTTCGACGTTTACCACCAGCTGCACGTGGGCGCTCCCTGAAAAAAAACCCCGAAAAATAACGAACGTCGGACCTTTGCTCCACACCAAAAGTGCCAGCCACTCAAGCTCTTGCTGCTCCTCAGTGGCCATTGGCAGCGCATCTACAGCAGCACAGACATTAGGGCTCCGGGCTTTCCCTGACAAACAGGGCTTCGACGTTTACCACCAGCTGCACGTTGGCGCTCAATGAAAAAAAACCCCGAAATATCACGAACGTCGGACTATTGCTCCCACACCAAAAGTGCCAGACACTCAAGCTCTTTCTGCTCCTCAGCGGCCATTGGTAGCGCACCTACAGAAGCACAGACACTGGGGCTCCGGGCTTTCCCTGACGAACAGGGCTTCGATGTTTACCACCAGCTACACGTGGGCGCCCCTTTAAAAAAAACCCCGAAAAATCACAAACGTCGGACCATTGCTCCCACACCAAAAGTGCCAGCCACTCAAGCTCTTGCTGCTCCTCAGCGGCCATTGGCAGCGCACCTACAGCAGCACAGACATTGGGGCTCCGGGCTTTCCCTGACGAACACGGCTTCAACGTTTACCACCAGCTGCACCAGGGCGCTCACTAAAAAAAAACCCCGAAAAATCACGAATGTCGGACGATTGCTCCCACACCAAAAAGGCCAGACACTCAAGCACTTGCAGCTCCTCATGACCATTGGCAGCGCACGTACAGCACCACAGACATTGCAGCTCCGGCCTGTCTCTGACAAAAAGGTCTTCGACGTTTACCACCAGCTGCACGTGTGCGCTCACTGAAAAAAAACCCCGAAAAATCACGAAAGTCGGACCTTTGCTCCACACCAAAAGGGCCAGCCACTCAAGCTCTTGCTGCTCCTCAGTGGCCATTGGCAGCGCATCTACAGCAGCACAGACATTAGGGCTCCGGGCTTTCCCTGACAAACAGGGCTTCGACATTTACCACCAGCTGCACGTTGGCGCTCCCTGAAAAAAAACCCCAAAAAATCACGAACGTCGGACCATTGCTCCCACACCAAAAGTGCCAGCCACTCAAGCTCTTGCTGCTCCTCAGCGGCCATTGGCAGCGCACTTACAGCAGCACAGACATTGGGGCTCCGGGCTTTCCCTGACGAACACGGCTTCGACGTTTACCACCAGCTACACGTGGGCGCCCACTGAAAAAACCCCGATAAATCACGAACTTCGGACCATTGCTCCAACACCAAAAGTGCCAAACACTCAAGCTCTTGCTCCTCCTCAGCGGCCATTGGCTGTCCACGTACCGCACCAGAGATTGGGGCTCCGGGTATTCCGTGACGAACAGGGCTTCGAATCTTACCACCAGCTGCACGTGGGCGCTCCCTGAAAAAAACCCGGCAAAATCACAAACGTCGGACCATTGCTCCCACACCAAAAGTGCCAAACACTCAAGCTCTTGCTGCTCCTCAGCGGTCATTGGCAGCGCATCTAGAGCAGCACAGACATTGGGGCTCCCCGCTTTCCCTGACGAACAGGGCTTCGACGTTTACCACCAGCTGAACCGGGGCGCCCCCTGAAAAAAAAACCCCGAAAAATCACGAACGTCGGACCATTGCTCCCACACCAAAAGTGCGAGACACTCAAGCTCTTGCTGCTCCTCAGCGGCCATTGGCAGCGCACCTACAGCAGCACAGACATTGGGGCTCCTGGCTATCCCTGATGAACAGGGCTTCGACGTTTACCACCAGCTGCACTTGATCGCTCCCTGAAAATAAAAACCAAGAAATCACGAACGTCGGACGATTGCTCCCACACCAAAAGTGCCACCCACTCAAGCTCTTGCTGCTCCTCAGCGGCCATTGGCAGCGCACTTACAGCAGCACAGACATTGGGGCTCTGGCCTTTCCCTGACGAACAGGGCTTCGACTTTACCACCAGCTGCACGTGGGCGCCCCCTGAAAAAAAACCCCAAAAAATCACAAACGTCGGACCATTACTCCCACACCAAAAGGGCCATCCACTCAAGCTCTTGCTGCTCCTCAGCGGCCTTTGGCAGCGCACCTACAGCACCACAGACATTGGGGCTCCGCGCTTTCCCTGACAAAGAGGGCTTCGACGTTTACCACCAGCTGCAGGTGGACGGCCCCTGAAAAAAAACCCCGAAAAATCACGAACGTCGGACCATTGCTCCCACACCAAAAGTGCCAGCCACTCAAGCTCTTGCTGCTCCTCAGCGGCCATTGGCAGTCCACCTACAGCACCCTAGAGCAGCACAGACATTGGGGCTCTGGGCTTTCCCTGACAAACAGGGCTTCGACGTTTACCACCAGCTGCACCAGGGTGCCCACTGAAAAAAACCCCGAAAAATCACGAACGTTGGATGATTGCTCCCACACCAAAAGTGCCAGCCACTCAAGCTCTTGCTGCTACTCAGCGGCCATTGGCAGTCCACCTACCGCACCAGAGACATTGGGGCTCCGGGATTTCCCTGATGAACAGGGCTTCGACATTTACCACCATCTAAACGTGGGCGCTCACTAAAAAAAAACCCCGAAAAATCACGAATATCGGACGATTGCTGCCACACCAAAAAGGCCAGACACTCAAGCACTTGCAGCTCCTCAGCGACCATTGGCAGCGCACGTACAGCACCACAGACATTGGTGATCCGGGCTGTCTCTGACAAACAGGGCTTCGACATTTACCACCAGCTGCAGGTGTACGGCCCCTGGAAAAAAACCCTAAAAAATAACGAACGTCGGGCGATTGCTCCCACACCAAAAGTGCCAGCCACTCGAGCTCTTGCTGCTCCTCAGCAGCCATTGGCAGCGCACCTGCAGCACCAGAGACAATGGGGCTCCGGGCTTTCCCTGACGAAAAGGGCTTCGACGTTTACCACCAGCTACACCAGGGCGCTCCCTGAAAAAAAAAACCCGAAAAATCACGAACGTCGGACGATTCCTCCCACACCAAAAGTGGCAGACACTCAAGCTCTTGCTGCTCCTCAGCGGCCATTGGCAGTCCACCTAACGCACAAGAGACATTGGGGCTCCGGGCTTTCCCTGACGAATAGGGCTTCGACGTTTACCACCAGCTGCACTTGATCGCTCTCTGAAACTAAAAACCAAGAAATCACGAACGTCAGACGATTGCTCCCACACCAAAAGTGCCAGCCACTCAAGCTCTTGCTGCTCCTCAGCGGCCATTGGCAGCGAACCTACAGCACCACAGACATTGGGGCTCCGTGCTATCCCTAGCGAATAGGGCTTCGAATCTTACCACCATGTACACGTGGGCGCTCACTGAAAAAAAAACCCCAAAAATCACGAACGTACGACGATTGACCCACACCAAAAGTGCCAGCCACTCAAGCTCTTGCTGCACCTCAGCGGCCATTGGCAGCGCACCTACCGCACCAGAGACATTGGGGCTCCGGGCTTACCCTGACGAACAGGGCTTCGACGTTTACCACCAGCTGCACCAGGGCACCCCCCGAAAAAAAAACTCGAAAAATCACAAATGTCGGACGATTGCTCCCACACCAAAAGTTCCAGCTACTGGAGCTCTTGCTGCTCCTCAGTGGCCATTGGAAGCGCACCTACAGCAGCACAGACTTTAGGACTCCGGGCTTTCCCTGACGAACAGGGCTTCGAAGTTTACCACCAGCTGCACTTGATCTCTCCATGATAAAAAACCCCAAGAAATCAGCAACGTCGGACCATTGCTCCCACACCAAAAGTGCCAGCCACTCATGCTCTTGCTGCTCCTCAGCGGCCATTGGCAGCGCACCTGCAGCACCAGAGACAATGGGGCTCCGGGCTTTCCCTGACGAACAGGGCTTCGACGTTTGCCACCAGCCACACGTGGGCGCCCACTGAAAACACCCCGAAAAATCACGAACGTCGGACGATTGCTCCCACACCAAAATTGCCAGATACTCAAGCTCTTGCTGATCCTCAGCGGCCATTGGCAGTCCACCTACCGCACCAGAGACATTGGGACTCCGGGCTTTAGCTGACGAACAGGGCTTCGACGTTTACCACCAGCTACACGTGGGCGCCCACTGAAAAAAACCCTGATAAATCACGAACGTCGGACTATTGCTCCCACACAAAAATTGCCAGCCACTCAAGCTCTTGCTGCTCCTCAGCGGCCATTGGCAGTGCACCTACAGCAGCACAGGCATTGGGGCTCCGGGCTTTCCCTGACGAACAGGGCTTCGACGTTTACCACCAGCTGCACCTGGGTGCCACCTGGAAAAAAACCCCTAAAAATCACAAACGTCGGACGATTGCTCCCACACCAAAAGTGCCAGCCACTCAAGCTCTTGCTGCTCCTCAGCGGCCATTGGCAGTCCACCTACCGCACCAGAGACATTGGGGCTCCGGGCTTTCCCTGACGAAAAGGGCTTAGACGTTTACCACCAGCTGCACGTGGGCGCCCCCTGAAAAAAAACCCCGAATAATCACCAACGTCGGAAGATTGCTCCCACACCAAAAGTGCCAGCTACTGGAGCTCTTGCTGCTCCTCAGTGGCCATTGGAAGAGCACCTACAGCAGCACAGACTTTAGGACTCCGGGCTTTCCCTAACGAACAGGGCTTCGACGTTTACCACCAGCTACACGTGGGCGCTCCCTGAAAAAAAACCCCGAAAAATCACGAACGTCGGACCATTCCTCCCACACCAAAAGTGCCAGCCACTCAAGCTCTTGCTGCTCCTCAGCGGCCATTGGCAGTGCACCTACAGCAGCACAGACTTTCGGACTCCGTGCTATCCCTAGCGAATAGGGCTTCGAATCATACCACCAGCTGCACATGGTTGCCCACTTAAAAAAAACCCGGAAAAATCACGAACGTTGGACCATTGCTCCCACACCAAAAGTGCCAGCCACTCAAGCTCTTGCTGCTCCTCAGCGGTCATTGGCAGCGCATCTAGAGCAGCACAGACATTGGGGCTCCCCGCTTTCCCTGACGAACAGGGCTTCGACGTTTACCACCAGCTGCACCGGGGAGCCCCCTGAAAAAAAACCCCGAAAAATCACGAACGTCGGACCATTGCTCCCACACCAAAAGTGCCAGACACTCAAGCTCTTGCTGCTCCTCAGCGGCCATTGGCAGCGCACCTACAGCAGCACAGACATTGGGGCTCCTGACTATCCCTGATGAACAGGGCTTCGACGTTTACCACCAGCTGGACTTGATCGCTCCCTGAAAATAAAAACCAAGAAATCACGAACGTCGGACGATTGCTCCCACACCAAAAGTGCCAGCCACTCAAGCTCTTGCTGCTCCTCAGCGGCCATTGGCAGCGCACTTACAGGAGCACAGACATTGGGCCTCTGGCCTTTCCCTGACGAACAGGGCTTCGACGTTTACCACCAGCTGCACGTGGGCGCCCACTGAAAAAAACCCCAAAAAATCACGAATGTCGGACCATTACTCCCACACCAAAAGTGCGAGCCACTCAAGCTCTTGCTGCTCCTCAGCGGCCATTGGCAGTGCACCTACAGCAGCACAGACATTGGGGCTCCGGGCTTTCCCTGACGAACACGGCTTCGACGTTTACCACCAGCTACACGTGGGCGCCCACTGAAAAAACCCCGATAAATCACGAACGTCGGACCATTGCTCCAACACCAAAAGTGCCAAACACTCAAGCTCTTGCTCCTCCTCAGCGGCCATTGGCTGTCCACGTACCGCACCAGAGATTGGGGCTCCGGGTATTCCGTGACGAACAGGGCTTCGAATCTTACCACCAGCTGCACGTGGGCGCTCCCTGAAAAAAACCCGGCAAAATCACAAACGTCGGACCATTGCTCCCACACCAAAAGTGCCAAACACTCAAGCTCTTGCTGCTCCTCAGCGGTCATTGGCAGCGCATCTAGAGCAGCACAGACATTGGGGCTCCCCGCTTTCCCTGACGAACAGGGCTTCGACGTTTACCACCAGCTGAACCGGGGCGCCCCCTGAAAAAAAACCCCGAAAAATCACGAACGTCGGACCATTGCTCCCACACCAAAAGTGCGAGACACTCAAGCTCTTGCTGCTCCTCAGCGGCCATTGGCAGCGCACCTACAGCAGCACAGACATTGGGGCTCCTGGCTATCCCTGATGAACAGGGCTTCGACGTTTACCACCAGCTGCACTTGATCGCTCCCTGAAAATAAAAACCAAGAAATCACGAACGTCGGACGATTGCTCCCACACCAAAAGTGCCACCCACTCAAGCTCTTGCTGCTCCTCAGCGGCCATTGGCAGCGCACTTACAGCAGCACAGACATTGGGGCTCTGGCCTTTCCCTGACGAACAGGGCTTCGACTTTACCACCAGCTGCACGTGGGCGCCCCCTGAAAAAAAACCCCAAAAAATCACAAACGTCGGACCATTACTCCCACACCAAAAGGGCCAGCCACTCAAGCTCTTGCTGCTCCTCAGCGGCCTTTGGCAGCGCACCTACAGCAGCACAGACATTGGGGCTCCGCGCTTTCCCTGACAAAGAGGGCTTCGACGTTTACCACCAGCTGCAGGTGGACGGCCCCTGAAAAAAAACCCCGAAAAATCACGAACGTCGGACCATTGCTCCCACACCAAAAGTGCCAGCCACTCAAGCTCTTGCTGCTCCTCAGCGGCCATTGGCAGTCCACCTACAGCACCCTAGAGCAGCACAGACATTGGGGCTCTGGGCTTTCCCTGACAAACAGGGCTTCGACGTTTACCACCAGCTGCACCAGGGTGCCCACTGAAAAAAAAACCCCGAAAAATCACGAACGTTGGATGATTGCTCCCACACCAAAAGTGCCAGCCACTCAAGCTCTTGCTGCTACTCAGCGGCCATTGGCAGTCCACCTACCGCACCAGAGACATTGGGGCTCCGGGATTTCCCTGATGAACAGGGCTTCGACATTTACCACCATCTAAACGTGGGCGCTCACTAAAAAAAAACCCCGAAAAATCACGAATATCGGACGATTGCTGCCACACCAAAAAGGCCAGACACTCAAGCACTTGCAGCTCCTCAGCGACCATTGGCAGCGCACGTACAGCACCACAGACATTGGTGATCCGGGCTGTCTCTGACAAACAGGGCTTCGACATTTACCACCAGCTGCAGGTGTACGGCCCCTGGAAAAAAACCCTAAAAAATAACGAACGTCGGGCGATTGCTCCCACACCAAAAGTGCCAGCCACTCGAGCTCTTGCTGCTCCTCAGCAGCCATTGGCAGCGCACCTGCAGCACCAGAGACAATGGGTCTCCGGGCTTTCCCTGACGAAAAGGGCTTCGACGTTTACCACCAGCTACACCAGGGCGCTCCCTGAAAAAAAAACCCCGAAAAATCACGAACCTTGGACGATTCCTCCCACACCAAAAGTGGCAGACACTCAAGCTCTTGCTGCTCCTCAGCGGCCATTGGCAGTCCACCTAACGCACAAGAGACATTGGGGCTCCGGGCTTTCCCTGACGAATAGGGCTTCGACGTTTACCACCAGCTGCACTTGATCGCTCTCTGAAACTAAAAACCAAGAAATCACGAACGTCAGACGATTGCTCCCACACCAAAAGTGCCAGCCACTCAAGCTCTTGCTGCTCCTCAGCGGCCATTGGCAGCGAACCTACAGCACCACAGACATTGGGGCTCCGTGCTATCCCTAGCGAATAGGGCTTCGAATCTTACCACCATGTACACGTGGGCGCTCACTGAAAAAAAAACCCCAAAAATCACGAACGTACGACGATTGACCCACACCAAAAGTGCCAGCCACTCAAGCTCTTGCTGCACCTCAGCGGCCATTGGCAGCGCACCTACCGCACCAGAGACATTGGGGCTCCGGGCTTACCCTGACGAACAGGGCTTCGACGTTTACCACCAGCTGCACCAGGGCACCCCGAAAAAAAAACTCGAAAAATCACAAATGTCGGACGATTGCTCCCACACCAAAAGTTCCAGCTACTGGAGCTCTTGCTGCTCCTCAGTGGCCATTGGAAGCGCACCTACAGCAGCACAGACTTTAGGACTCCGGGCTTTCCCTGACGAACAGGGCTTCGAAGTTTACCACCAGCTGCACTTGATCTCTCCATGATAAAAAACCCCAAGAAATCAGCAACGTCGGACCATTGCTCCCACACCAAAAGTGCCAGCCACTCATGCTCTTGCTGCTCCTCAGCGGCCATTGGCAGCGCACCTGCAGCACCAGAGACAATGGGGCTCCGGGCTTTCCCTGACGAACAGGGCTTCGACGTTTGCCACCAGCCACACGTGGGCGCCCACTGAAAACACCCCGAAAAATCACGAACGTCGGACGATTGCTCCCACACCAAAATTGCCAGATACTCAAGCTCTTGCTGATCCTCAGCGGCCATTGGCAGTCCACCTACCGCACCAGAGACATTGGGACTCCGGGCTTTCCCTGACGAACAGGGCTTCGACGTTTACCACCAGCTACACGTGGGCGCCCACTGAAAAAAACCCTGATAAATCACGAACGTCGGACTATTGCTCCCACACAAAAATTGCCAGCCACTCAAGCTCTTGCTGCTCCTCAGCGGCCATTGGCAGTGCACCTACAGCAGCACAGGCATTGGGGCTCCGGGCTTTCCCTGACGAACAGGGCTTCGACGTTTACCACCAGCTGCACCTGGGTGCCACCTGGAAAAAAACCCCTAAAAATCACAAACGTCGGACGATTGCTCCCACACCAAAAGTGCCAGCCACTCAAGCTCTTGCTGCTCCTCAGCGGCCATTGGCAGTCCACCTACCGCACCAGAGACATTGGGGCTCCGGGCTTTCCCTGACGAACAGGGCTTCGACGTTTACCACCAGCTGCACGTGGGCGCCCCCTGAAAAAAAACCCCGAATAATCACCAACGTCGGAAGATTGCTCCCACACCAAAAGTGCCAGCTACTGGAGCTCTTGCTGCTCCTCAGTGGCCATTGGAAGAGCACCTACAGCAGCACAGACTTTAGGACTCCGGGCTTTCCCTAACGAACAGGGCTTCGACGTTTACCACCAGCTACACGTGGGCGCTCCCTGAAAAAAAAACCCCGAAAAATCACGAACGTCGGACCATTCCTCCCACACCAAAAGTGCCAGCCACTCAAGCTCTTGCTGCTCCTCAGCGGCCATTGGCAGTGCACCTACAGCAGCACAGACTTTCGGACTCCGTGCTATCCCTAGCGAATAGGGCTTCGAATCATACCACCAGCTGCACATGGTTGCCCACTTAAAAAAAACCCGGAAAAATCACGAACGTTGGACCATTGCTCCCACACCAAAAGTGCCAGCCACTCAAGCTCTTGCTGCTCCTCAGCGGTCATTGGCAGCGCATCTAGAGCAGCACAGACATTGGGGCTCCCCGCTTTCCCTGACGAACAGGGCTTCGACGTTTACCACCAGCTGCACCGGGGAGCCCCCTGAAAAAAAAACCCCGAAAAATCACGAACGTCGGACCATTGCTCCCACACCAAAAGTGCCAGACACTCAAGCTCTTGCTGCTCCTCAGCGGCCATTGGCAGCGCACCTACAGCAGCACAGACATTGGGGCTCCTGACTATCCCTGATGAACAGGGCTTCGACGTTTACCACCAGCTGGACTTGATCGCTCCCTGAAAATAAAAACCAAGAAATCACGAACGTCGGACGATTGCTCCCACACCAAAAGTGCCAGCCACTCAAGCTCTTGCTGCTCCTCAGCGGCCATTGGCAGCGCACTTACAGGAGCACAGACATTGGGCCTCTGGCCTTTCCCTGACGAACAGGGCTTCGACGTTTACCACCAGCTGCACGTGGGCGCCCACTGAAAAAAACCCCAAAAAATCACGAATGTCGGACCATTACTCCCACACCAAAAGTGCGAGCCACTCAAGCTCTTGCTGCTCCTCAGCGGCCATTGGCAGTGCACCTACAGCAGCACAGACACTGGGGCTCCGGGCATTCCCTGACAAACAGGGCTTAGACTTTACCACCAGCTGCACGTGGGCGCCCCCTGAGAAAAAACCCCGAAAAATCACAAACGTCGGACGATTGCTCCCACACCAAAAGGGCCAGCCACTCAAGCTCTTGCTGCTCCTCAGCGGCCTTTGGCAGCGCACCTACAGCACCACAGACATTGGGGCTCCGCGCTTTCCCTGACAAAGAGAGCTTCGACGTTTACCACCAGCTGCAGGTGGACGGCCCCTGAAAAAAAAACCCCGAAAAATCACGAACGTTGGATGATTGCTCCCACACCAAAAGTGCCAACCACTCAAGCTCTTGCTGCTACTCAGCGGCCATTGGCAGTCCACCTACCGCACCAGAGACATTGGCGCTCCGGGCTTTCCCTGATGAACAGGGCTTCGACATTTACCACCATCTAAACGTGGGCGCTCACTAAAAAAAAACCCCGAAAAATCACGAATATCGGACGATTGCTGCCACACCAAAAAGGCCAGACACTCAAGCACTTGCAGCTCCTCAGCGACCATTGGCAGCGCACGTACAGCACCACAAACACTGGTGCTCCGGGCTGTCACTGACAAACAGGGCTTCGACATTTACCACCAGCTGCAGGTGTACGGTCCCTGAAAAAAAACCCTAAAAAATAACGAACGTCGGGCGATTGCTCCCACACCAAAAGTGCCAGACACTCAAGCTCTTGCTGCTCCTCAGCGGCCATTGGCAGTCCACCTACTGCACCAGAGACATTGGGGCTCCGTGCTTTCCCTGACGAAAAGGGCTTCGACGTTTACCACCAGCTACACCAGGGCGCTCCCTGAAAAAAAAACCCCGAAAAATCACGAACGTCGGACGATTCCTCCCACAACAAAAGTGCCAGACACTCAAGCTCTTGCTGCTCCTCAGCGGCCATTGGCAGTGCACCTACAGCAGCACAGACTTTCGGACTCCGTGCTATCCCTAGCGAATAGGGCTTCGAATCTTACCACCAGCTGCACATGGGTGCCCACTTAAAAAAAACCCGGAAAAATCACGAACGTCGGACCATTGCTCCCACACCAAAAGTGCCAGCCACTCAAGCTCTTGCTGCTCCTCAGCGGCCATTGGCAGCGCACCTACAGCAGCACAGACATTGGGGCTCCTGGCTATCCCTGATGAACAGGGCTTCGACGTTTACCACCAGCTGCTCTTGATCGCTCCCTGAAAATAAAAACCAAGAAATCACGAACGTCGGACGATTGCTCCCACACCAAAAGTGCCAGCCACTCAAGCTCTTGCTGCTCCTCAGCGGCCATTGGCAGCGCACTTACAGCAGCACAGACATTGGGGCTCTGGCCTTTCCCTGACGAACAGGGCTTCGACTTTACCACCAGCTGCACGTGGGCGCCCCCTGAAAAAAACCCCGAAAAATCACAAACGTCGGACCATTACTCCCACACCAAAAGTGCCAGCAACTCAAGCTCTTGCTGCTCCTCAGCGGCCATTGGCAGCGCACCTACAGCACCACAGACATTGGGGCTCTGGGCTTTCCCTGACAAACAGGGCTTCGACGTTTACCACCAGGTGCACCAGGGCGCCCACTGAAAAAAAACCCCGAAAAATCACGAACGTTGGATGATTGCTCCCACACCAAAAGTGCCAACCACTCAAGCTCTTGCTGCTACTCAGCGGCCATTGGCAGTCCACCTACCGCACCAGAGACATTGGGGCTCCGGGCTTTCCCTGACGAACAGGGCTTCGACGTTTACCACCAGCTGCACGTGGGCGTTCACTGAAAAAAAACCCCAAAATATCACGAAAGTCGGACGATTGCTCCCACACCAAAAGTGCCAGCCACTCAAGCTCTTGCTGCTCCTCAGTGGCCATTGGCAGCGCATCTACAGCAGCACAGACATTAGGGCTCCTGGCTTTCCCTGACAAACAGGGCTTCGACGTTTACCACCAGCTGCATGTGTGCGCTCCCTGAAAAAAAACCCCAAAAAATAACGAACGTCGGACAATTGCTCCCACACCAAAAGGGACAGCCACTCAAGCTCTTGCTGCTCCTCAGTAGCCTTGGCAGTGCACCTACAGCAGCACAGACATTGGGGCTTCGGGCTTTCCCTGACAAACAGGGCTTCGACGTATACCACCAGCTGCACCAGGGCGCTCACTGAAAAAAAACCCCCAAAAATTACCAACGTCGGACCATTGCTCTTGCAGGCTTCTCTTGCCAGCTAACCTACCCCGCACGCACCGGAGCCCCGCTCCGGGGAAAGCAGGGCATCACACGGATACCGTCAAGCCAAGCCTTCAATTTAATGCTGCGCAACAAAGGGTTAAATACCCGTACACCCGCTGCGCACGCGAACGCACCCGCCCCCCTGCACCCATGGACCCATCCATGCCTGCCACGCACCTACCCCTACACTCATGGACTTATCCGTGCCTACCACGTACGTGGACGCACCTGCCCCCTGCACTCCTGGACTTATCCGCGTCCACCACGTACATGGACACACCTGACCCCTGCACTCATGGATTCATCCGCGTCCAGTGCGTGAGTCGCCACGGACCGCCCCTCCAGCGTACGTGCATCCCTTCTAACGTTACTCCACAATTCCCCCCTCTATGCTAAATCATTCTAGTCTAATGGCTGGTACCCTGAGGCGGATGCCGCTACAACCTAATTGATTACGAATAGTTGCCTAGTAACCCCTCAATCATAGCATGCAAGAAAGGTAACAATAACAGAAACAAACAAAGCCTTATCAAAGCAACTACTAGGATCGTCAACCCTATAGACACCATAGTTCTTGGCCATCTAGGTAAACTGAAGAAGTCCGAAAACTACCCCCAGTCTTTTAGAGCCCTGATGTTGAATACTAACTGGGCAGCATGCGCACGTGTCTTCTCCGAGGCCAAGGAAGCATTTTCGCTGAAGTCCAAACAGCAGTAGCGTGGGAGACCCAGGACTCCCTCCAAGTCGCTGCAACCGATGCCAGGCCTCACAAGGGCATAATCTAATGCCAACTTCATTTGTGTCAGTCCTTCGTTGCGTGCTGAGTAAAGTTGATGTAGTTTGTGAACCGTTCCCAGAAATTAGTCGTTATCACTGGCACTGGAAGATTCACAATCAGGATTAATCCCACTAGGATGAGCTGGAGAATGTCACATTGCTCGGTTACCTTGCTGATCCTCCAGCCACAGCTGGGATCCATCGGGTCCCTGCACCTGTGGAGATACAAGCATACCCTTGTCCCCATGTTAGAAAATCAGCAGGACCTTCCCAACGTGGGTCTTCTGGCAGGTGGTACCGGATCCCTGGGAGTGCCTTGCCCCCAAACAGCAGCTGACATAAGGAAAAATGATTTTGGATAGGGGAAACGGGTTAAGGGTCAGCAAAGGACATGTGATTCAGTACCACAAGTACTTCACTGACCAAGACTCCTGGCGAACCCCTCTTTCCCCTCTCTCTTAAGCAGATTAGCTGTGCTTTCAGGGTTTTGTGTGCGCATTCTACAATCACTTGCTTGGTGCTGTTCAGAGGAATGCCAAACGTATGGCGGACTCCCCACGTCTGCAGGAAGTGGTGAGATATCTGTGACGGCCCACGGTCAGTCTTTATTTTCCGAGGTATCCTAGGCAAATAAAAGCCCAGCTCTGGTGCAGGATGGATTTTGTGTTATGGACGTCGTGAATGGACACATGAAGAGAGCTCGGGAGCAAGTGTCGATCGCAACATGAATGTATTTGAAATAGCCAAATAGCGCATAGTCTGTGATATCTAGGTGTCGTACCTGGTTCGGAGCATACCTCCGGGGTTAACGCCTGGGTAGTGTAAGGCCTGGTTCGGCTTTGCTGCTTGACATGCTGGACAGGCTGCCACTACAGCCCAACTGTGTGAGATGGGCAGTCGGAACTGACATCGTATGGCGTGTCACTTTATAGGCAGGTGACCAAGCACGGAATGATTATACCTAGTATAATGCCTAGTATGACAGTTAGCTAAGGATAGCAACCACCTAGCTATGCCTTACACAAGCTAATAAAATTACTAATGATACCTTATCTATATATATCAAAAAGGTAAATCTCACTATTTTCTACTAATTTTCTATTATATTCTCTATTACTACAAATATAATAACTTCAGTAACTTTCTTATCTACAAAGCCAGTGACTAATTTTGCAGGCCTCTGTTGAAACGAGCCATAAATTTTATTAACAATGTTTTGTATTTTAAAGTTCCCTTTTCATTCCATGGCTTTTTCCAAGCGACTATGAATGTATCCCCCTCCCAAGGTCAGTGTGTTTTCACTGACCTACATCTCCCCTTGTTTGTTTACGAAAAGAGGCTTGTTTCAACGCTTTATCTATTACAATTTGCACATATTTCAATACACACAAAATACAAATTAAAATACATATATAAAAGCAGGAATGAGTAAAACATCTTACAGCTATTTGTAATAAGCTTCTATCAATCTAACTTTCGTGGTGGGTTGTTTTTTTTTTTTTTTTTTTTTTTTTTTTTTTTTTTTACCGTCAAATATATTCATGTAGCTAAACCCATCAAAATCCTGACAACCATGATTTTGTGCTGATAATAAAAATCTACTACTGATCTATTCTGTTACCAACCCGACTACGCCAAAGACACCGCCGAGCAGGAGGATGTTTATCAGCCGGGTCAGAGCAGAGAAAGGAGGCAGGCGCAGCATCTTCAGGGCGTCCCCTGTTGTAAATAAAGTGTGCTCTGGGTCCGTCCTCTCTCCTCCACTCCGAGCCACCTCTGTTTATACCCTCCGCAGATTCAGTGAAAGAGTACTGACCAGGTGTTGCTGCATGCGTGGCCAGCGCATACAACAAGGCCTGACCAGGTGTTGCTGCATGTGTGGCCAGCACATGCAACAAGGTCTGTCAAATATGTGCTCTGCAGGCTAACAGCGGCTATGTTTTGTAAGATAGTATAGCGTATAGAACCTATATCAATTAACAGTGTTAATAGTACTGATATAATTGCATGTGTTTACTTAGCAAGCCAAAAGCCCAATTTATTTAACATAGCTAACGCCTAGGCACTTGCCACATCAAGTGCAAAGATTGAAGCAGCAATAATTTTACTTAGTTTCCAAAACTCTGTATTATCTTGGCAACCAGATTCAACGCTATGTATGCTTCGTTTAGGTCTTTTATGCTGTCTGGATTTTGATATGTGCTCGCATGATTACGTCATACTGTGTTGTTGCAATGTATAGATCTTAAAGCATTTACAATCATTACCCCGCTAGAAACATTAGCTCTTGAATAGTTAAAAAAAATAGACAGAAGTACATCTTTAGGGATCCCAAAAGTTCCATCTTTTGTTATTTAGCACTCAGCACTCGCAGCTGCTGTTGTTTTACACAGAATTGTCGTCCTACCGCTATCTGATCTGGCAGATTGACCAAGCATGTTCTGAAAGGCTTATTTGAAGATGATATAGACAGACAAATGATGTCCTGTCCTATGGCATTAACCATAATTACCCACACATTTGTTCTTTCCGTAACTGACGTCCATGGAGCTGCCACACAGGTTGTTAACAATCCGACAGACGCAAGGCAGTTTGGAGCGCTGGTTGTAGCCATCGTGCAGGGATCCATTTGTTTACTGTCCCTGTGTTAGTGATTTGAAAAAGAAGCTTAACACATATTTAATAGGATATTATCATGTAGGGAAGATTCACTCAGGCATCAAAACATGCATCTGAACCCTTTACTGCTGGACGAATCCATTTAGCAGGCACCCATCGAGGACCACTCGCAGTTTGCACACATGCATAACCTCGGCCCACTTGCAGTAGTGGTACTGGTCCGTGCCATTCTAAAGTGACTGGGTCACGGAAGCACACTGGAGCTTCCGCTAAGCGGGAAGACAATGTAGTCGAAAAATGCTGGGAAATTGGGGATATCTCTGTTCCAGTCATTTGATTGATTACTACCAGAGCTCTTGTTAGGAACTCATAATGCCCCCCAGGGGACACTCTCTCCCCCTCTAACCCGATCAAGCTGACGCTTGATTGTTTGATGTGCCCGTTCCACTATGGCTTGGCCACCACTATTGCCTGGGATGCCAGTACGGTGCTCCACTCCCCAGTTCTGTAAGAAATTGTTATACAAGCTGCTTTTATAGCAAGGCCCATTATCTGTTTTTATCTGTTGAGGTATCCCCAATGTAGCAAATGCAGCACAACAATGTCGGATAGCAGCACGCGCATTAGTTTTGATTTCTGCGGTAGCATGGATGCAACCGCTGCAAGTATCCACACTTACATGAAGATATTTAAACCGTCCGAAGGGGGGATATTCTGTAATATCTTGCTGCCAGATCTGGTTTGCTTGAAGGCCCCGCGGATTAACACCTATTGCTATGGAAGAGGTAGATTTGCAGCTAGGGCAAGCGGCAATAATTGCTCGCGCGTCCGCTAAGGACACTTTGAAAGTCCTGGCCAGAGCTCGAGCCCCTTGATGAAAGAACTGATGAGATAACTGAGCTTGTTTTAGAGCAGGAACCCCCACCGCTGCTATCTGTAACAGAGTGCTCGCGGCCTCATCTGCCCGACGATTACCCTCTGTAATAGCCCCTGGTAACGTGGTATGACTATTAACATGAGCAAAAAAAATAGGTGCACTACGTTGTTCTAGTGCATTTTGAAGCAGTCGTGCTGGGGCTGTAGTTCCAGGCAAACTGAGTGTACAGCGGAGAGCTAATCGGTAGCAATACTCACTGTCAGTCACAATATTTATCGGGATACTGATCCATCTGTGTATGGCATGCGTTATTGCTTGCAATTCCAAGCCCTGAGTAGAGCCCTCTGCCTTCCAAACTTGTGTGTGCCAAGTTCCTTGGTCATACCACGCAATAGCCGCCTGCTGAGTCCGTCCGGAGGCATCTGTGAATACAGTAGGTCCCTGCACTGGGGTCATTACAATTGGGCTCACTGGCAGTACTGTGACTGACTCCAATGCCTTTAGTGCCATGCATGGCCGGGCTGGACGGATGTCACCAGAAAAGTGTGCTAGCGCCCCCTGAATGTTGGTATCCATCATCATTAAATTTTCTAATGTTGCAATAGATAATGAGGTGGACAGGATGTGAGGATCTTTTCCTGACAGTTGCCAACAGCGGAGCCGCCCTCGGCGTATAGCATCGCCTAGCAACTCTGTGTATTGGGGTGCAGCCTTTTTCTTGATAGAGGTGTAAAGCCACAGCAGCGGACAAAATTGTTGCTGCTCATTCCACTGAAATACTACTGCATTCGCCCCCTCCTTTTGCAGAGCTATATGAAGCTCCAATTTGACACCTGGCTGATATCTGGCCAGGGAATTTTGGCTTAGCCGAGAAGCTAGGTCCTGCAGCAGTGTCAATTGCATTTCATTTAATTTACGAGGTGCAGCCAGATCTGGTGGACCTGCTAAATCAGTTATTAGGGGACTTAGTTCTTTATGTGTGATAGGAATAAACTGTCGTAGCCATTGCAGATTGCCCACCAATACCTGCAAATCATGCAAGTTACGTATCTCTTTCATTATGGTCAGTTTCTGTGGCTTTACCGTTGTTCGCTCTACCAAGGTTCCCAGATACTGCACAGGAGTCTGCAACTGTACTTTTTCTGGGGCAACTGTTAAACCCCGACTCTGCAGGGCAGCTGTAAGCTGCTCAACTGCCTGTTCCACCCCCTCTGGCCCAGATATAATAATGTCGTCCATATAATGATAAATCACCCAGTCTCTATGGGCCTGCCGAAACTCTTGCAAGGCACGAGAAACATACAACTGACATAAAGTTGGGGAGTTTTTCATCCCTTGTGGTAACACTGTCCACTGCAGTCGTCTTGCAGGTGCCGCGTTGTTGATTGTTGGAATCGTCATGGCAAATCGCTTACTGTCATCAGGGTGCAATGGTATGGAGAAAAAACAGTCTTTAATGTCTATGACCGCTACCGGCCAGCTGTCCGGTAACATGGACGGCCAAGGCATACCTGGCTGCAATGGTCCCATGTCTTCCAGTACTGCATTCACTGCTCGCAAATCATGCAAAAATCGCCAAGTTCCAGACTTCTTTTTTATCAAAAACACTGGACAATTCCAAGGGCTTATTGAGTGTATCAAATGTCCTGCTGCTATTTCTCTATCTACTAACAAATTTAATTGATTCAATTTTTCTTCAGTTAGCGGCCACTGATCCACCCATACCGGGTTGTCGGTTAACCATGTCATTCTAATGTAGGGTTTTTCTGGATCAGTGGCCTCCACTAAAAAGGCTTTTCTATGCTGAGCTGAACTTTAAGAGATTGCAAAACGTCCCGACCTAAAAGGGAAACAGGTAGATTATTCAATACATACGGTCGTATAGTTGTCTCACCTTTTTCTCCTTTTATTGAGAGACGTGCTGGGTATTGGCTCCGTAATGCTCTCTGACTGCCGCCAACACCTTTCAACGGGGTGGCCACCGGGGCTAAAGGAAGCTCCTTTGGCCAATCTGTCAGAGAAATTACCGTAACGTCTGCTCCAGTGTCTAACATGGCTTCAAAGCAGTTTGGTGGCTGTTGGTCTGCTTCCGTGGAAGGGTACCTGTGTGGACGTAGCTCACACACGACTATCGGGCGTGTTGAAAGATCAAGTAATAAACCGACAAAAGTTGACCCTTTGGGCAAATATACAGGCATCTCGGACACCGGAGTAACACACACTGTGTTTTCCCCGTTTTGTGTCTTCATTTCTGGCACCACCTCCACCCCCAACTGCTGTGCCCCTGCCCCTACTATTATTCCAGGTGGTATTTTTTCGTCAATGCGTACATAAGTAGGGGCTGTAATCCACAAACCTTCCGCACAAGTTAGTTGTACTCCTGAGTGGGACCCGACGGCAGGGCCCGCCCCTCGCTGTTTAGGAAGGTTAGTGAGGGCGTTTCTTTGCCTGGCGTATCCCTCCGCCCTCGTAAGAGACCGCGCCTTCCGTTTCCCTGCCCCTCTGCCAGGCGTGGCTGCAGACACTGTTTGGCAAGATGCCCACCCCGCCCACATCGAAAACATCTCCTTTTTTGGCCATTTGTGGGTTCTGTCTCCTGATTGGTCCCTGAGGGACACTGTCGCTTAAAGTGTCCTACACCCCCACAACCAAAACAGGTGGGGCCCACGGGTGGTGATTGCATAGCGGATACTGCTGCGATGAGGGGTTTTGCTTGCTGCAACGCTTCTGCCTCCATGACTCGTTTAATCATCTGCGCCACACCTGCATTCCCGGGCAACTGAAGCAAAAGTTGTTGAGTTACCTCGTTTGCATTCTGTTTAGCTAGTTCTTTCGCCAGTATAGGTTTCACCTCCTCTGGCAAATCAGAATTCTCAATTGCTTTTTGCAGTCTTTCCAAGAAAGAGGTATATGACTCTGCTACACCCTGCTTCACCTGAGTGTATGACCACTTCTTGCCCTCATACTTACCCATTTTTGCAAACGCCACTCGTGCTGCCCGTACAGCAGCGTTGATGTCTCTGCCTCGCATGTTAGCCTGTGCGGCCGGATCAGTGAAGTTACCTGAACCCATAATCCTCTCCACAGTAATCCCGTGCAAGGGGTGATTCGGATCTAAAGCTTCTAAAACCATCCTATCTGCTTCCTCCTTTAACGCAGCCTCCCACAGCACCATTTGGGGGGCTGTAAAAACCGCTCTAGCCAGCTGCCTACAATCAAAGGGAAGCGGATTTGATGCCCAGATGACATCTAAAATCGCTCGAGTCGCCACCCCATTAATACCTTCCTCCTTCACTGCTTTCTGCCACTCTCTAAGCAGCTTGTAATCTAACGGGCTCCACTGCCGTCCATCCTGCCCCTGTGTCACTGGGCACACCATTATACCCCCGTCTCCGTCTGGTGGCCCTAGAGAAACTCCCTCCAATATGCAATTTCTAGCAATCAGTGTCCAATCTGTAAATCCACGAGTCATCCCCTTTTCAGCTGCTGCCTCAGCCTTCCGCGCCGACCCCTCTACTTCATGTAATGTTTTTTCTACGTCCGACGCCAACCGCGTGAACCTTCGGATTAAAGCATGCACTACTCCCACTTCAGTGGCCCCCTCCCTTCCTTTTTCTGTCCACGAATCATTAGGGAGAGATGGTAAATTAGTCTCATCCTTCTGCAAATTTTCTAACGGTGGAGCTGATGGGGCAGAAGTAGAGACAGAGGGCATTTCTGTATCCTCGCATTTGGGGAGTTGTTTTTTCAATTCTGGCTCTTCCGGCAAGGAAGGCATGATACACGGGGGAGTGCATCCAAATTCTACCATCCCTTTGCTATCCTTAAAGGCTGCCGGCCGAACCGGGCAGACCACGGGAGCGCCACCCCCCTTCCCCTCCACGCCATCTCGAGCCCCTTTGTCCCCCTCCCCCTGTGCCTCCGGGGGCCGCTGTTCTCCCTTGATTGCAGCTAAAGTTGCAAGCCACAATTCACGCTCCTCCCGAGCCTTAGTCAGCAATCTTTTTACTGCACCTAAGGTCTGCAGTCGCATCACCACACCCCTCGCTCCGACCTCCCCTTCTTTCTGTAACTCTATCCCCGCCGCCTGTAACCGCGCCGCTTCCATCATCTCTCCCGGCTTGTTAATCAAGCCCTTTCTCTGCATCCATTGGATGAACTCCGTCAACGGTGCCGTATGCACCGGACAATGCAAATCTTTACCCAACGCCTTTAATACCTTCACTGTATAAGAGATGGATGCCATCTTAACAGCAGGCAGGCACGACCGCCGCGCGGCCCCAGCTCAAAACCGTCCGGACCTGTCACACGTCGGGGTCACCACTTGCAGGCTTCTCTTGCCAGCTAACCTACCCCGCACGCACCGGAGCCCCGCTCCGGGGAAAGCAGGGCATCACACGGATACCGTCAAGCCAAGCCTTCAATTTAATGCTGCGCAACAAAGGGTTAAATACCCGTACACCCGCTGCGCACGCGAACGCACCCGCCCCCCTGCACCCATGGACCCATCCATGCCTGCCACGCACCTACCCCTACACTCATGGACTTATCCGTGCCTACCACGTACGTGGACGCACCTGCCCCCTGCACTCCTGGACTTATCCGCGTCCACCACGTACATGGACACACCTGACCCCTGCACTCATGGATTCATCCGCGTCCAGTGCGTGAGTCGCCACGGACCGCCCCTCCAGCGTACGTGCATCCCTTCTAACGTTACTCCACAGCTCACACACCAAAAGGGCCAGACACTCAAGCTCTTTCTGCTCCTCAGCGGTCATTGGCAGTGCACCTACAGCAGGACAGACATTGGGGCTCCGGGCTTTCCCTGACGAACAGGGCTTCGACGTTTACCACCAGCTGCACGTGGGCGCTCCCTGAAAAAAAACCCCAAAAAATCACGAACGTCGGACGATTGCTCCCACACCAAAAGTGCCAGCCACTCAAGCTCTTGCTGCTCCTCAGCGGCCATTGGCAGTGCACCTACAGCAGCACAGACATTGGGGCTTCGGGCTTTCCCTGATAAACAGGGCTTCGACGTTTACCACCATCTGCACGTGGGCGCCCACTGAAAAAAAACCCGAAAAATCACGAACGTCGGACGATTGCTCCCACACCAAAAGTGCCAGCCACTCAAGCTCTTGCTGATACTCAGCGGCCATTGGCAGCGCACCTACAGCAGCATAGATATTGGGGCTCCGGGCTTTCCCTGACGAACAGGGCTTCGACGTTTACCACCAGCTACACGTGGGCGCCCACTGAAAAAAACCCCGAAAAATCACGAACGTCGGACGATTCCTGCCACACCAAAAGTGCCAGACACTCAAGCTCTTGCTGCCCCTCAGCGGCCAATGGCTGCGCTCCTACAGCAGCACAGAGATTGGGGCTCCGGGCTCTCCCTGACAAACAGGGCTTCCACGTTTACCACCATCTACACGTGGGCGCCCACTGAAAAAAACCCCGAAAAATCACGAACGTTGGACCATTGCTCCCACACAAAAAGTGCCAGCCACTCAAGCTCTTGATGCTCCACAGCGGCCATTGGCAGCGCACCTACAGCAGCACAGACATTGGGGCTCCTGGCTATCCCTGATGAACAGGGCTTCGACGTTTACACCCAGCTGCACCTGGGCGCCCACTGAAAAAAATCCAGAAAAATCACGAATGTCGGACCATTGCTCCCACACCAGAAGTGCCAGACACTCAAGCTCTTGCTGCTCCTCAGCGGCCATTGGCAGCGCACCTACAGCAGCACACACATTGGGGCTCCTGGCTATCCCTGATGAACAGGGCTTCGATGTTTACCACCAGCTGCACATGGGCGTCCCCTGGAAATAAAAACCAAGAAATCACGAACATCGGACGATTGCTCCCACACCAAAAGTGCCAGCCACTCAAGCTCTTGCTGCTCCTCAGCGGCCATTGGCAGCGCACCTACAGCAGCACAGACATTGGGGCTCTGGGCTTTCCCTGACGAACAGGGCTTCGACGTTTACCACCAGCTGCACGTGGGCGCTCCCTGAAAAAAAACCCCAACAAATCACGAACGTCGGACCATTGCTGCCACTCCAAAAGTGCCAGCCACTCAAGCTCTTGCTGCTCCTCAGCGGCCATTGGCAGTGCACCTACAGCAGCACAGACATTGGGGCTCCGGCCTTGCCCTGACGAAAGGGGTTCGACGTTTACCACAATCTACACGTGGGCGCCCACTGAAAAAAAACCCGAAAAATCACGAACGTCGGACCATTGCTCCCACAGCAAAAGTGCCAGCCACTCAAGCTCTTGCTGCTCCTCAGCGGCCTTTGGTAGCGGACCTACAGCAGCACAGACATTGAGGCTCCGCGCTTTCTCAGACAAACAGGGCTTCGACGTTTACCACCAGCTGCACGTGGAAGCTCACTTATAAAATACCCCGAAAAATCACGAACGTCGGACGATAGCTCCCACACCAAAAGTGCCAGCCACTCAAGCTCTTGTTGCTCCTCAGCGGCCATTGGCAGCGCACCTACAGCAGCACAGACATTGAGGCTCCGGGCTTTCCCTGAAGAACAGGCTTCCACGTTTACCACCAGGTACACGTGGGCGCACCCTGAAAAAAAAACCCAAAAAATCACGAACGTCGGACCATTGCTCCCACACCAAAAGTGCCAGCCACTCAAGCTCTTGCTGCTCCTCAGCGGCCATTGGCAGTCCACCTACCGCAAAAGAGACATTGAGGCTCTGAGCTTTCTCAGACAAACAGGGCTTCGACATTTACCACCAGCTGCAGGTGTACGGTCCCTGAAAAAAAACCCTAAAAAATAACGAACGTCGGGCGATTGCTCCCACACCAAAAGTGCCAGCAACTCGATCTCTTGCTGCTCCTGAGCGGCCATTGGCACCACACCTACAGCACCACAGACATTGGGGCTCCGGGCTTTCCCTGACGAACAGGGCTTCGACGTTTACCACCAGCTGCACAACGGCGCTCCCTGAAAAAAAACCCCAAAAAATCACGAACGTCGGATGATTGCTCCCACAACAAAAGTGCCAGCCACTCAAGCTCTTGCTGCTCCTCAGCGGCCATTGGCAGTGCACCTACAGCACCACAGATTTTGGGGCTCCGGGCTTTCCCTGACGAACAGGGCTTCGATGTTTACCACCAGCTGCACCAGGGCGCTCCCTTAAAAAATACCCCAACAAATCACGAACATTGGACCATTGCTCCCACTCCAAAAGTGCCAGCCACTCAAGCTCTTGCTGCTCCTCAACGGCCATTGGCAGTGCACCTACAGCACCACAGACATTGGGGCTCCTGGTTTTCCCTGACAAACAGGGCTTCGACGTTTACCACCAGCTGCACCTGGGTGCCCCCTGAAAAAAAACCCCGAAAAATCACGAACGTCGGATGATTGCTCCCACACCAAAAGTGCCAACCACTCAAGCTCTTGCTGCTCCTCAGCTGCCATTGGCAGCGCACCTACAGCACCAGAGACATTGGGGCTCCGGGCTTTCCCTGACGAACAGGGCTTCGATGTTTACCACCAGCTGCACCTGGGCGCACCGTGAAAAAAATCCCCAAAATATCACGAACGTCTGACGATTGCTCCCACTCCAAAAGTGCCAGCCACTCAAGCTCTTGCTGCTCCTCAGCGGCCATTGGCAGCACACCTACAGCAGGACAGACACTGGGGCTCCGGGCTTTCCCTGAGGAACAGGGCTTCCACGTTTACCACCATCTACACGTGGGCGCCCCCTGAAAAAAACCCCGAAAAATCACGAACGTCGGACCATTGCTCCCACACGAAAAGTGCCAGCCACTCAAGCACTTGCTGCTCCACAGCGGCCATTGGCAGTGCACCTACAGCAGCACAGACATTCGGGCTCCGGGCGTTCCCTGACGAACAGGGCTTCAACTTTTATCACCAGCTGCACCAGGGCGCCCCGTGAAAAAAACCCCGAAAAAACCCTACCGTCGGACGATTGCTCCCACACCAAAAGTGCCAGCCACTCAAGCTCTTGCTGCTCCTCAGCGGCCATTGGCAGCGAACCTGCAGCAGCACAGACATTGGGGCTCCGGGCTTTCTCTGAAGAACAGGGCTTCCACGTCTACCACCAGCTACACCAGGGCTCTCACTGATAAAATACCCCGAAAAATCACGAACGTCGGACCATTGTTCCCACACCAAAAGGGCAAGCCACTCAAGCTCTTGCTGCTCCTCAGTGGCCTTTGGCAGCGCACCTACAGCAGCACAGACATTGGGGCTCCGGGCTTTCCCTGACGAACAGGGCTTCGAAGTTTACCATCAGCTGCACGTGTGCGCTCCCTGAAAAAAACCCCAAAAAATCACGAACGTCGGACGATTGCTCCCACACCAAAAGTGCCAGCCACTCAAGCTCTTGCTGCTCCTCAGCGGCCATTGGCAGCGCACCTACAGCAGCATAGATATTGGGGCTCCGGGCTTTCCCTGACGAACAGGGCTTCTACGTTTACCACCAGCTACACGTGGGCGCCCACTGAAAACACCCCGAAAAATCACGAACGTCGGACGATTGCTCCCACACCAAAAGGGCCAGACACTCAAGCTCTTGCTGCTCCTCAGCGGCCATTGGCAGCGCACCTACAGCAGCACAGACTTTAGGACTCCGTGCTATCCCTAACGAAAAGGGCTTAGAATTTTACCACCAGCTGCAGGAGGGTGTCCACTGAAAACAAAACCCCGAAAAATCACGAACGTCGGACGATTGCTCCCACACCAAAAGTGCCAGCCACTCGAGCTCTTGCTGCTCCTCAGCGGCCATTGGCAGCGCACCTGCAGCACCACTGACACTGGGGCTCCGGTCTTTCCCTGACAAACAGGGCTTCGACGTATACCACCAGCTGCACCAGGGCGCTCACTGAAAAAAAACCCCAAAAAATCACCAACGTCGGACCATTGCTCACACACCAAAAGGGCCAGACACTCAAGCTCTTTCTGCTCCTCAGCGGTCATTGGCAGTGCACCTACAGCAGGACAGACATTGGGGCTCCGGGCTTTCCCTGACGAACAGGGCTTCGACGTTTACCACCATCTACACGTGGGCGCCCACTGAAAACACCCCAAAAAATCACGAACGTCGGACCATTGCTCCCACAACAAAAGTGCCAAACACTCAAGCTCTTGCTGCTCCTCAGCGGCCATTGGCTGTCCACCTACCGCACCAGAGATTGGGGCTCCGGGCTTTCCCTGACGAACAGGGCTTCGAATCTTACCACCAGCTTCACGTGGGCGCTCCCTGAAAAAAAGCCCGAAAAATCACGAACGTCGGACGATTGCTTCCACACCAAAAGTGCCAACCACTCAAGCTCTTGCTGCTCCTTAGATGTCATTGGCAGTCCACCTACAGCAGCACAGACATTGGGGATCCGGGCTTTCCCTGACGAACAGGGCTTAGACGTTTACAACCGGCTGCACTTGATCGCTCCCTGAAAAAAAAACCCAAGAAATCACGAACGTCGGACGATTGCTCCCACACCAAAAGTGCAAGCCACTCAAGCTCTTGCTGCTCCTCAGCGGCCATTGGCAGCGCACCTACAGCAGCACAGACACTGGGGCTCCGGGCTTTCCCTGACGAACAGGGCTTCCACGTTTACCACCAGCTACACGTGGGCGCCCCATGAAAACACCCCGAAAAATCACGAACGTCGGACCATTACTCCCACACCAAAATTGCCATTCACTCAAGCTGTTGCTGCTCCTCAGCGGCCATTGGCTGTCCACCTAACGCACCAGAGACATTGAGGCTCCGGGCTTTCCCTGACGAACAGGGCTTCGACATTGGCTTCGACATTTACCACCAGCTGCACCTGGGCGCTCCCTGAAAAAATACCCAACAAATCACGAACGTCGGACCATTGCTCCCACACCAAAAGGGCCAGCCACTCAAGCTCTTGCTGCTCCACAGCGGCCATTGGCAGTGCACCTACAGCACCACAGACATTGGGGCTCCGGCCTTTCCCTGAAGAAAGGGATTCGGAGTTAACCACAATCTACACGTGGGCGCCCACTGAAAAAAAAACCGAAAAATCACGAAAGTCGGACCATTGCTCCCACACCAAAAGTGCCAGCCACTCAAGCTCTTGCTGCTCCTCAGCGGCCATTGGCAGCGCACCTACAGCAGCACAGACATTGGGGTTTCGGGATTTCCCTGACGAACAGGGCTTCGACGTTTACCACCAGCTGCACGTGGGCGCTCACTGATAAAATACCCCGAAAAATCACGAACGTCGGACGATTGCTCCCACACCAAAAGGGCCAGACACGCAAGCTCTATCTGCTCCTCAGAGGTCATTGGCAGTCCACCTACAGCAGCACAGACATTGGGGCTCCGGGCTTTCCCTGACGAACAGGGCTTAGACGTTTACCACCAGCTGCACTTGATCGCTCCCTGAAAAAAAAACGCAAGAAATCACGAACGTCGGACGATTGCTCCCACACCAAAAGTGCAAGCCACTCAAGCTCTTGCTGCTCCTCAGCGGCCATTGGCTGTCCACCTAACGCACCAGAGACATTGAGACTCCGGGCTTTCCCTGACGAACAGGGCTTCGACATTGGCTTCGACATTTACCACCAGCTGCAGGTGGTCGGCCCCTTAAAAAAAAACCCTAAATATCACGAACGTCGGACGATTGCTCCCACACCAAATGTGCCAGATACTCAAGCTCTTGCTGCTTCTCAGCGGCCATTGGCAGCGCACCTACAGCAGCACAGACATTGGGGCTCCGGGCTTTCCCTGACGAACAGGGCTTCGACGTTTACCACCAGCTGCACCTGGGTGCCCACTGAAAAACACCCCGAAAAATCACGAATGTCGGGCGATTGCTCCCACACCAAAAGTGCCAGCCAGTCAAGCTCTTGCTGCTCCTCAGCGGCCATTGGCAGTGCACCTACAGCACCACAGACACTGGGCCTCCGGGCTTTCCCTGACGAACAGGGCTTCCACGTTTACCATCAGCTGCACGTGTGTGCTCCCTGAAAAAAAACCCCAAAAAATCACGAACGTCGGACCATTGCTCCCACACCAAAAGAGCCAGCCACTCAAGCTCTTGCTGCTCCTCAGCGGCCATTGGCAGTGCACCTACAGCACCACAGACATTGGGGCTCCGGGCTTTCCCTGACGAACAGGGCTTCGACATTTACCACCAGCTGCACGAGGGTGCTCCCTGAAAAAAACCCCGAAAAATCACGAACGTCTAACCACTGCTCCCACACCAAAAGTGCCAGCCACTCAAGCTCTTGCTGCTCCTCAGCGGCCATTGGCAGTCCACGTACCACACCAGAGAAATTGGGGCTCCTGGCTTTCCCTGACGAACAGTGCTTCGACGTTTACCACCAGCTGCACGTGGGCGCTCACTGAAAAAAAAAAATCGAAAAATCACGAACATCGGACGATTGCTCCCACACCAAAAGTGCCAGCCACTCAAGCTCTTGCTGCTCCTCAGCGGCCATTGGCACTGTACGTACAGTAGCACAGACATTGGGGCTCCGGGCTTTCCCTGACGAACAGGGCTTCGACGTTTACCACCAGCTGCACCGGGGCGCCCCCTGAAAAAAACCCCAAAAAAATAGGAACGTCGGACGATTGCTCCCACACCAAAAGTGCCAGCCACTCAAGCTCTTGCTGCTCCTCAGCAGCCATTGGCAGCGCACCTACAGCAGCACAGAAATTGAGGCTCCGGGCTTTCCCTGACGAACAGGGCTTCGATGTTTACCACCAGCTGCACGTAGGCGCTCACTGAAAAAAAAACCGAAAAAATCACGAACGTCGGACGATGGCTCCCACTCCAAAAGTGCCAGACACTCAAGCTCTTGCTGCTCCTCAGCGGCCATTGGCAGCGCACCTACAGCAGCACAGACACTGGGGCTCCTGGCTTTCCCTGACGAACAGGGCTTCGACGTTTACCACCAGCTGCACCACGGCGCTCCCTGACAAAAAACCCCAAAAAATCACCAACGTCAGACGATTGCTCCCACACCAAAAGTGCCAGCCACTCAAGCTCTTTCTGCTCCTCAGCAGCCATTGGCAGCGCACCTACAGCAGCACAGACATTGGGGCTCCGGGCTTTCCCTGACAAAGAGGGCTTCGACGTTTACCACCAGCTGCACCTGGGCGCCCCCTGAAAAAAACCCCGAAAAATCACGAACGTCGGACGATTGCTGCCACACCAAAAGTGCCAGCCACTCAAGCTCTTGCTGCTCCTCAGCAGCCCTTGGCAGCGCACCTACAGCAGCACAGACACTGGGGCTCCGGGCTTTCCCTGACGAAAAATCAAGAACGTCGGACCATTGCTCCCACACCAAAAGTGCCCTGTTCGTCAGGGAAAGACCGGAGCCCCAATGTCTGTGCTGCTGTAGGTGCGCTGCCAATGGCCGCTGAGGAGCAGCAAGAGCTTGAGTGGATGGCACTTTTAGTGGGGAGCAATCGTCCGACGTTCGTGATTTTTCGGGCTTATTTTTCAGGTGGCGACCACGAGCAGCTGGTGGTAAACGTCGAAGCCCTGTTTGTCAGGGAAAGCCCGGAGCCCCAATGTCTGTGCTACTGTAGGTGCGCTGCCAATGGCCGCTGAGGAGCAGCAAGAGCTTGAGTGGCTGGCCCTTTTGGTGTCGGGCAATGGTCCGACGTTCGTGATTTTTTGGGGTTTATTTTCAGGGGGCGCCCACGTGCAGCTGGTGGTAAACATCGAAGCCCTGTTCGTCAGGGAAAGCCCGGAGCTCCAATGTCTCTGGTGCGGTAGGTGCACTGCCAATGGCCGCTGAGGAGGAGCAAGAGCTTGAGTGGCTGGCACTTTTGGTGTGGGAGCAATGGTCCGACGTTCGTGTTTTTTCGGGGTTTTTTTTCAGGGAGCGCCCACGTGCAGCTGGTGGTAAACGTCGAAGCCCTGTTCGTCAGGGAAAGCCCAGAGCCCCAATGTCTGTGGTGCTGTAGGTGCACTGCCAATGGCCGCTGAGGAGCAGCAAGAGCTTGAGTGTCTGGCACTTTTGGTGTGGGAGCAATCGTCAGACGATCGTGATATTTTTGGGTTTTTTTTCAGTGGGCGCCGCAGTGCAGCTGGTGGTAAACGTCGAAGCCCTGTTCGTCAGGGAAAACCCGGAGCACCAATGTCTCTGGTGCAGTACGTGGAGTGCCAACGGCTGCTGAGGAGCAGCAAGAGCTTGAGTGGCTGGCACTTTTGGTGTGGGAACAATTGTCCGACTTTCGTGTTTCTTCGGGGTTATTTTCAGGGGACGCCCACGTGCAGCTGGTGGTAAATGGCGAAGCCCTGTTCGTCATGGAAAGCCTGGAGCCCCAATGTCTCTGCTGCTGTAGGTGCGCTGCCAATGGCCGCTGAGGAGCAGCAAGAGCTTGAGTGTGTGGCACTTTTGGTGTGGGAGCAATGGTCCGACGTTCGTGATTGTTCGGGGTTTTTTTTCAGTGGGCGCCCAGGTGCAGCTGGTGGTAAATGTCAAAGCCCTGTTCGTCAGGGAAAGCCCGGAGCCCCAGTGTCTGTGGTGCTGTAGGTGCGCTGCCAATGGCCGCTGAGGAGCAGCAAGAGCTTGAGTGGCTGGCGCTTTTGGTGTGGGTGCAGTGGTCCGACGTTCGTGATTTTTTGGGTTTCTTTTCATTGGGCGCCCACGTGCAGCTGGTGTAAACGTTTAAGCCCTGTTCGTCAGAGAAAGCCAGGAGCCCCAATGTCTGTGCTGCTGTAGGTGCGCTGCCAATGGCCGCTGAGGAGCAGCAAGAGCTTGAGTGGCTGTCACTTCTGGTGTGGAAGCCATCGTCTGACGTTCGTGATTTCTTGGGGTTTTTTTTCAGTGAGCGCCCAGGTGCAGCTGGTGGTAAACATCGAAGCCCTGTTCATCAGGAATAGCCTGTTGCCCCAATGTCTGTGGTGCTGTAGGTGCACTGCCAATGGCCGCTGAGGAGCAGCAAGAGCTTGAGTGACTGGCACTTTTGGTGTGGGAGAAATAGTCCGACGTTCGTGATTTTTTGGGGTTTTTTTTCAGGGGGCGCCCAGGTGCAGCTGGTGGTAAACGTCGAAGCCCTGTTCGTCAGGGAAAGCCCTGAGCCCCAATGTCACTGGTGCCGTAGGTGGACTGCCAATGGCCGCTGAGGAGCAGCAAGAGCTTGAGTGGCTGGCACTGTTGGTGTGGGAGCAATGGTCCGACGTCCGTGATTCTTCGGGGTTTTTTTACAGGGAGCGCCCACGTGCACATGGTGGCAAACGTCGAAGCCCTGTTCGTCAGGGAAAGACGGGAGCCCCAATGTCTCTGGTGCAATAGGTGGACAGCCAATGGCCGCTGAGGAGCAGCAAGAGCTTGAGTGGCTGGCACTTTTGGTGTGGGAGAAATCGTCCGACGTTCGTGATTTTTTGGGGTTTTTTTTCAGTGAGCTCCCTAGTGCAGAGGGTGGTAAACGTCGAAGCCCTGTTCGTCAGGGAAAGCCCGGAGCCCCAATGTCTGTGCTGCGGTAGGTGCGCTGCCAATGGCCGCTGAGGAGCAGCAAGAGCTTGAGTGGCTGGCACTTTTGGTGTGGGAGCAATCGTCCGACGTTCATGATTTTTCAGGTTTTTTTCAGGGGACGCCCACGTGTAGCTGGTGGTAAACGTCTAAGCCCTGTTCGTCAGGGAAAGCCCAGAGCCCCAATGTCTGTGGTGCTGTAGGTGCGCTGCCAATGGCCGCTGAGGAGCAGCAAGAGCTTGAGTGGCTGGCACTTTTCGTGTGGGAGCAATCGTCCGACGTTCGTGATTTTTTGGGGTTTTTTTTCAGGGGGCGCCCACATGCAGCTGGTGGTAAACGTCGAAGCCGTGTTCGTCAGGGAAAGCCCGGAGCCCCAATGTCTGTGCTGCGGTAGGTGGACTGCTAATAGCCGCTGAGGAGCAGCAAGAGCTTGAGTGGCTCGCACTTTTGGTGTGGGAGCAATCTTCCGACGTTGGTGATTTTTTGGGGTTTTTTTTCAGGGAGCGCCCACGTGTAGACGGTGGTAAACATCTAAGCCCTGTTCGTCAGGGAAAGCCCGGAGCCTCAATGTCTGTGCTGCTGTAGGTGCACTGCCAATGGCCGCTGAGGAGCAGCAAGAGCTTGAGTGGCTGGCACTTTTGGTGTGGGAGCAAGAGTCCGACGTTCGTGATTTTTTGAGGTTTTTTTTCAGGGAGCGCCCAAGTGCAGCTGGTGGTTGTCATGGTTTTGTTAGTGAGGGGGGGCCTAAGGTGGTAGCTTCTGCAGGAAACTGCTAGAAGTCGCTCCCCTTTGTTCAGTGGACTCGGGCGGGCCTAGGGCGGACCTGCTGCTGGCCAAGGTCGAGCCGATTGGTAGCAGAATGTTCCGTGATAACGCCTCTGCGATAACGTATTAAGAAGGGGAAAACAGAAAAAAAAAAGAGAGAAGAGAAGATGTGAAGAAGCTGAGCGGGGTCGGAGGTGCAGAGGGGGAGGCGCAAGCCTCATGGGCCTTGCAGGCCTCACTCTCTGGCCTCTCGCCAGGCAGCCGACTGGGCCCGACTTGGTCCGGCCCGGCTGCAAGAAGTGGAAAGGAGATGAGAAGTGAATAAGATGTAAAAAGATCCTGAGAGACATCTACCACCCTGTTGTGAGTGAGGAACGGCTGCAGACGCCAAGGTCAGTTCAGAAAGGAGGGGGAGGAGTAATGCGGCTCCTAGCCAAGATTCCCCTGCAGCCTGTGGTGACGACCATGGTGGAGCAGGTTGTCCCCCTGCAGCCCATGGAGGTGCACGGAGGAGCAGAGATCCACTTGGAGCCCGTGAAGGACCCCGTACCGGGGGAGGTGGATGCCTGAAGGCGGCTGTGGCCCGTGGAGGGCCCACTGGGACAGCCGTTCTGGAGAGACTGCACTCTGTGGAAGAGATGACCCACGCCGGAGCAGTTCCACGAAGGACTGTGGCGTAGGGGTGGGACCCCATGATGGAGCAGGGGAGGAATGTGAGGAGTTCTTCCCCCAACCATGAAGCAGCGGCGTGAAACAACGTATGATGAACTGACTGCAACCCCCATTCCCTCTTCCCCCCTGTGCCGCTCAGGGGGGGGAAGGTAGTAGAGATAAAGTTAAGCTTGGGAAGAGGGAGGGGTGGATGGAGGTTATCTTGTTCTCTGTCTCATTATCCTGCTGTTTGTAGTAATAAATGAATAGTTTTCCCCAACTCGAGTCTGTTTTGCCCGTGACGGTAACTTTAAGGATTTCTCCCCGTCCTTATCTCAAACATCGAGCCGTTTTTCCTTATATTTTGCCTCCCTGTTCTTTCGGAGGGTGGGGGGAGTGAGAGAGAGACTGCGTAGTCTGGTCCTGATAAGAGCTGAACTACGACAGTGGTAAACGTCTAAGCCCTGTTCGTCAGGGAAAGCCCGGAGCCCCAGTGTCTGTGCTGCTGTAGGTGCACTGCCAATGGCGCTGAGGAGCAGCAAGAGCTTGAGTGGCTGGCACTTCTGGTGTGGGAGCAATCGTCCGAGGTTCGTGATGTTTCGGGGTATTTTCAGGGTGCGCCCACGTGCAGCCGGTTGTAAACGTCGAAGCCCTGTTCGTCAGGGAAAGCCCGGAGCCCCAATGTCTGTGCTGCTGTACGTGCGCTACCAATGGCCGCTCAGGAGCACCAAGAGCTTGAGTGGCTGGCACTTTTGGTGTGGGAGCAATCGTCTGACGTTCGTGATTTTTCGGATTTTTTTCACTGGGCGCCCACGTGTAGCTGGTGGCAAACGTCGAAGACCTGTTCGTCAGGGAAAGCCCGGAGCCTCAATGTCTGTGCTGCTGTAGGTGCGCTGCCAATGGCCGCTGAGGAGCAGCAAGAGCTTGAGTGGCTGGAACTTTTGGTGTGGGTGAAATAATCAGACGTTCGTGATTTTTTGGGGTTTTTTTTAAGGGGGCTCCCACGTGTAGCTGGCGGTAAACATCTAAGCCCTGTTCGTCAGGGAAAGCCCGGGGCCCCAATGTCTGTGCTGCTGTAGGTGCACTGCCAATGGCCGATGAGGGGCAGCAAGACCTTGAGTGGCTGGCCGTTTTGGTGTGGGAGCAATCGTACGACGTTCGTGATTTTTCGGGGTTTTTTTTTAGGGGGCGCCCCGGTGCATCTGGTGGTAAACATCGAAGCCCTGTTCGTCAGGGAAAGCCCGGAGCCCCAGTGTCTGTGCTGCTGTAGGTGCACTGCCAATGGCCGCTGAGGAGCAGCAAGAGCTTGAGTGGCTGGCACTTTTGGTGTGGGCACAATCGTCCGAAGTTCGTAATTTTTCGGGGTTTTTTTTCAGGGGGCTCCCACGTGTAGCTGGTGGTAAACATCGAAGCCCTGTTCATCAGGGAAAGCGTGGATCCCAATGTCTGTGCTGCTGTAGGTGGAGTGCCAATGGCTGCTGAGGAGCAGCAAGTGCTTGAGTGGCTGGCACTTTTGGTGTGGGAGCAATCGTCTGACGTTCGTGATTTTTTGGGGTTTTTTTTCCAGGAGCGCCCTTGTGCAGCTGGTGGTAAATGTCGAAGCCCTGTTCGTCAGGGAAAGCCCGGAGCCCCAATGTCTGTGGTGCTGTAGGTGCGCTGCCAATGGCCGCTGAGGAGCAGCAAGAGCTTGAGTGGCTGGCACTTTTGGTGTGGGAGCAATCTTCCGACGTTGGTGATTTTTGGGGTTTTTTTTTCTGGGAGCGCCCACGTGCAGCTGGTGCTAAATGTAGAAGCCCTGTTAGTCAGGGAAAGACTGGAGCCTCAATGTCTCTGGTGCGGTACATGGACTGCCAATGGCCACTGAGGAGCAGCAAGAGCTTGAGTGGCTGGCACTTTTGGTGTGGGAGTAATGGTCCGACATTCGTGATTTTTCAGGGTTATTTTCAGAGGACGCCCAGGTGCATCTGGTGGTAAACGTGGAAGCCCTGTTCGTCAGGGAAAGCCCGGAGCCCCAATGTCTGTGGTGCTGTAGGTGCGCTGCCAATGGCCGCTGAGGGGCAGCAAAGCTTGAGTGGCTGGCACTTTTGGTGTGGGAGTAATGGTCTGACGTTCGTTATTTTTTGAGTTTTTTTTTCAGGGGGTCGCCCACGTGCAGCTGGTGGTAAACGTCGAAACCCTGTTCGTCAGGGAAAGCGCGGAGCCCCAATGTCTGTGGTGCTTTACGTGCGCTGCCAATGGCCGCTGAGGAGCAGCAAGAGCTTGAGTGGCTGGCACTTTTGGTGTGGGAGCAATGGTCCGACGTTCGTCATTTTTCGGGGTTTTTTTTCAGGGGGCTCCCACGTGTAGCTGGTGGTAAACGTGGAAGCCCTGTTCATCAGGGAAAGCCCGGAGCCTCAATGTCTGTGCTGCTGTACGTGCGCTACCAATGGCCGCTGAGGAGCAGCAAGAGCTTGAGTGTCTAGCACTTTTGGTGTGGGAGCAATCGTCCAACGTTCGTGATTTTTCGGATTTTTTTTCACAGCGCGCCCATGTGTACTGGTGGTAAACGTCGAAGCCCAGTTCGTCAGGGAAAGCCCTGAGCCCCAATGTCTGTGCTGCTGTAGGTGCGCTGCCAATGGCCGCTGGGTAGCAGCAAGACCTTGAGTTTCTGGCCCTTTTGGTGTGGGAGCAATCGTCCGACGTTCGCGATTTTTTGGGTTTTTTTCAGGGAGCGCCCAAGTGCAGCTGGTGGTTGTCATGGTTTTGTTAGTGAGGGGGGGCCTAAGGTGGTAGCTTCTGCAGGAAACTGCTAGAAGTCGCTCCCCTTTGTTCAGTGGACTTGGCCGGTCCTAGGGCGGACCTGCTGCTGGCCAAGGTCGAGCCGATTGGTAGCAGAATGTTCCGTGATAACGCCTCTGCGATAACGTATTAAGAAGGGGAAAACAGAAAAAAAAAAGAGAGAAGAGAAGATGTGAAGAAGCTGAGCGGGGTCGGAGGTGCAGAGGGGGAGGCGCAAGCCTCATGGGCCTTGCAGGCCTCACTCTCTGGCCTCTCGCCAGGCAGCCGACTGGGCCCGACTTGGTCCGGCCCGGCTGCAAGAAGTGGAAAGGAGATGAGAAGTGAATAAGATGTAAAAAGATCCTGAGAGACATCTACCACCCTGTTGTGAGTGAGGAACGGCTGCAGACGCCAAGGTCAGTTCAGAAAGGAGGGGGAGGAGTAATGCGGCTCCTAGCCAAGATTCCCCTGCAGCCTGTGGTGACGACCATGGTGGAGCAGGTTGTCCCCCTGCAGCCCATGGAGGTGCACGGAGGAGCAGAGATCCACTTGGAGCCCGTGAAGGACTCCCCGTACCGGGGGAGGTGGATGCCTGAAGGCGGCTGTGGCCCGTGCAGGGCCCACTGGGACAGCCGTTCTGGAGAGACTGCACTCTGTGGAAGAGATGACCCACGCCGGAGCAGTTCCACGAAGGACTGTGGCGTAGGGGTGGGACCCCATGATGGAGCAGGGGAGGAATGTGAGGAGTTCTTCCCCCAACCATGAAGCAGCGGTGTGAAACAACGTATGATGAACTGACTGCAACCCCCATTCCCTCTTCCCCCCTGTGCCGCTCGGGGGGGGGGAAGGTAGTAGAGATAAAGTTAAGCTTGGGAAGAGGGAGGGGTGGATGGAGGTTATCTTGTTCTCTGTCTCATTATCCTGCTGTTTGTAGTAATAAATGAATAGTGTTCCCCAACTCGAGTCTGTTTTGCCCGTGACGGTAACTTTAAGGATTTCTCCCCGTCCTTATCTCAAACCTCGAGCCGTTTTTCCTTATATTTTCTCTCCCTGTTCTTTCGGAGGGTGGGGGGAGTGAGAGAGAGAGACTGCGTAGTCTGGTCCTGATCAGGGCTGAACTACGACGGTGGTAAACGTCTAAGCCCAGTTCGTCAGGGAAAGCCCGGAGCCCCAATGTCTGTGCTGCTGTAGGTGCACTGCCAATGGCCGCTGAGGAGCAGCAAGAGCTTGAGTGGCTGGCACTTTTGGTGTGGGAGCAATGGTCCGACGTTCGTGATTTTTCGGGGATTTTTTTCAGTGAGCGCCCCGGTGCAGCTGGTGGTATACGTCGAAGCCCTGTTCGTCAGGGAAAGCCCAGAACCCCAATGTCTGTGCTGCTGTAGGTGCACTGCCAATGGCCGCTGAGGGGCAGCAAGAGCTTGAGTGGCTGGCACTTTTGGTGTGGGAGCAATCGTCCGACGTTCGTGATTTTTCGAGTTTTTTTTTTCAGGGGCGCCCACGTGCAGCTGGTGGTAAACGTCGAAGCCCTGCTCCTCAGGGAAAGCCCGGAGCCCCAATGTCTGTGGTGCTGTAGGTGCGCTGCCAATGGCCGCTGAGGGGCAGCAAGAGCTTGAGTGGCTGGCCCTTTTGGTGTGGGAGCAATCGTCTGACGTTCGTGATTTTTCGGGGTTTTTTTTCAGGGGGCGCCCATGTGCAGATGGTGGTAAACGTCGAAGCCCTGTTCGTCAGGGAAAGCCCGGAGCCCCAATGTCTGTGGTGCTGTAGGTGCACTGCCAATGACCGCTGAGGAGCAAAAAGAGCTTGAGTGTCTGGCCTTTGTTGTGTGGAAGCAATGGTCCGACATTCGTGATTTATCGGGGTTTTTTTTCAGGGGGCGCCCCGGTGCAGCTGGTGGTATACGTCGAAGCCCTGTTCGTCAGGGACAGCCCAGAGCCCCAATGTCTGTGGTGCTGTAGGTGCACTGCCAATGGCCGCTGAGGGGCAGCAAGAGCTTGAGTGTCTGGCACTTTTGGTGTGGGAGCAATGGTCCGACGTTCGTGATTTTTCGAGTTTTATTTTCAGGGCGCGCCCATGTGCAGCTGGTGGTAAACGTGGAAGCCCTGTTCGTCAGGGAAAGCCCGGAGCCCCAATGTCTGTGCTGCTGTAGGTGCGCTGCCAATGGCCGCTGAGGAGCAGCAAGAGCTTGAGTGGCTGGCACTTTTGGTGTGGGTACAATCGTCAGACGTTCGTGATTTTTCGGGTTTTTTTTTCAGGGGGCGGCCCGGTGCAGCTGGTGGTAAACGTCGAAGCCCTGTTCGTCAGGGAAAGACCGGAGCCCCAATGTCTGTGCTGCTGTAGGTGTGCTGCCAATGGCCGCTGAGGAGCAGCAAGAGCTTGAGTGGCTGGCACTTTTGGTGTGGGAGCAATCGTCTGACGTTCGTGATTTTTTGGTGTTTTTTTTCAGGGAGCGCCCACGTGCAGCTGGTGGTAAACATCGAAGCCCTGTTCGTCAGGGAAAGCCCGGAGCACCAATGTCTGTGCTGCTGTAGGTGCGCTGCCAATGGCCGCTGAGGAGCAGCAAGAGCTTGAGTGGCTGGCACTTTTTGTGTGGGAGCAATCGTCCAACGATTGTGATTTTTCGGGGTTTTTTTTCAGGGGACGCCCTGGTGCAGCTGGTGGTAAACGTCGAAGCCCTGTTCGTCAGGGAAAGCCCGGAGCCCCAATGTCTGTGGTGCTGTACGTGCACTGCCAAAGACCGCTGAGGAGCAAAAAGAGCTTGAATGTCTGGCCCTTTTGGTGTGGGAGCAATGGTCCGACGTTCGTGATTTATCGGTTTTTTTTTCAGTGAGCGCCCAAGTGCAGCTGGTGGTAAACGTCGAAGCCCTGTTCGTCAGGGAAAGCCCGGAGCCCCAATGTCTGTGGTGCTGTAGGTGCGCTGCCAATGGCCGCTGAGGAGCAGCAAGAGCTTGAGTGGCTGGCACTTTTGGTGTGGGAGCAATCGTCCGACACTCGTGATTTATCGGGTTTTTTTTAGTGAGCGCCCTGGTGCAGCTGGTGGTATACGTCGAAGCCCTGTTCGTCAGGGAAAGCCCAGAGCCCCAGTGTCTGTGCTGCTGTAGCTGCACTGCCAATGGCCGCTGAGGGGCAGCAAGAGCTTGAGTGTCTGGCACTTTTGGTGTGGGAGCAATGGTCCAACGCTCGTGATTTTTCGAGTTTATTTTTCAGGGGGCTCCCACGTGCAGCTGGTGGTAAACGTCGAAGCCCTGTTCGTCAGGGAAAGCCCGGAGACCCAATGTCTGTGCTGCTGTAGGTGCGCTGCCAATGGCTGCTGAGGAGCAGCAAGAGCTTGAGTGGCTGGCACTTTTGGTGTGGGAGCAATGGTCCAACGTTCGAGATTTTTCGGGTTTTTTTCAGTGGGCGCCCAGGTGCAGCTGGTGGTAAACATCGAAGCCCTGATCGTCAGGGAAAGCCCAGAGCCCTAATGTCTCTGGTGCAGTAGGTGGACTGCCAGTGGCCGCTGAGGAGCAGCAAGAGCTTGAGTGGCTGGCACTTTTGGTGTGGGAGCAATCGTCTGACGTTCGTGATTTTTTGGGGTTTTTTTTTTCCGGGAGTGCCCAAGTGCAGCTGGTGGTAAACGTCGAAGCCCTGTTCGTCAGGGAAAGACCGGAGCCCCAATGTCTGTGGTGCTGTAGGTGCGCTGCCAATGACCGCTGAGGAGCAGCAAGAGCTTGAGTGGCTGGCACTTTTGGTGTGGGAGCAATCGTCCGACGTTCGTGATTTTGCGGGTTTTATTTTATAGAGCGCCCTGGGGTAGCTGGTGGTAAACGTCGAAGCGCTGTTCGTCATGGAAAGCCCGGAGACACAATGTCTGTGGTGCTGTAGGTGCACTGCCAATGTCCGCTGAGGAGCAGCAAGAGCTTGAGTGGCTGGCACTTTTGGTGTGGCAGCAATCGTCCGACGTTCGTGATTTTTCGGGGTTTTTTTTCAGTGAGCTCCCTGGTGCAGCTGGCGGTAAACGTCGAAGCCCTGTTCGTCAGGGAAAGCCCGGAGACCCAATGTCTGTGGTGCTGTACGTGCACTGCCAATGACCGCTGAGGAGCAAAAAGAGCTTGAATGTCTGGCCCTTGTTGTGTGGGAGCAATGGTCCGACGTTCGTGATTTATCGGGGTTTTTTTTCAGGGGGCGCCCCGGTGCAGCTGGTGGTATACGTCGAAGCCCTGTTCGTCAGGGACAGCCCAGAGGCCCAATGTCTGTGCTGCTGTAGATGCACTGCCAATGGCCGCTGAGGGGCAGGAAGAGCTTGAGTGTCTGGCACTTTTGGTGTGGGAGCAATCGTCCGACGTTCGTGATTTTTCGATTTTTATTTTTGGGGCGCGCCCATGTGCAGCTGCTGGTAAACGTCGAAGCCCTGTTCGTCAGGGAAAGCCCGGAGCCCTAATGTCTGTGGTGCTGTAGGTGCGCTGCCAATGGCCGCTGAGGAGCAGCGAGAGCTTGAGTGGCTGGCACTTTTGGTGTGGGTACAATCGTCAGACGTTCGTGATTTTTCAGGGTTTTTTTTCAGGGGGCGCCCCGGTGCAGCTGGTGGTAAACGTCGAAGCCCTGTTCGTCAAGGAAAGCCCGGACCCCAATGTCTGTGCTGCTGTAGGTGTGCTGCCAATGGCTGCTGAGGAGCAGCAAGAGCTTGAGTGGCTGGCACTTTTGGTGTGGGAGCAATGGTCCAACGTTCGAGATTTTTCGGGTTTTTTTCAGTGGGCGCCCAGGTGCAGCTGGTGGTAAACATCGAAGCCCTGATCGTCAGGGAAAGCCCAGAGCCCTAATGTCTCTGGTGCAGTAGGTGGACTGCCAGTGGCCGCTGAGGAGCAGCAAGAGCTTGAGTGGCTGGCACTTTTGGTGTGGGAGCAATCGTCTGACGTTCGTGATTTTTTGGGGTTTTTTTTCCGGGAGTGCCCAAGTGCAGCTGGTGGTAAACGTCGAAGCCCTGTTCGTCAGGGAAAGACCGGAGCCCGAATGTCTGTGGTGCTGTAGGTGCGCTGCCAATGACCGCTGAGGAGCAGCAAGAGCTTGAGTGGCTGGCACTTTTGGTGTGGGAGCAATCGTCCGACGTTCGTGATTTTTCGAGTTTTTTTTTCAGGGGGCGCCCACGTGCAACTGGTGGTAAACGTCGAAGCCCTGTACGTCAGGGGTAGCCTGGAGGCCCAATGTCTGTGCTGCTGTAGGTGCACTGCCAATGGCCGCTGAGGAGCAGCAAGAGCTTGAGTGTCTAGCACTTTTGGTGTGGGAGCAATCGTCCGACGTTCGTGATTTTTCAAGTCTTTTTTTCAGGGGGGGCCCACGTGCAGCTGGTGGTAAACGTCGAAGCCCTGTTCGTCAGGGAAAGCCCGGAGCCCCAATGTCTGTGGTGCTGTAAGTGCACTGCCAATGACCGCTGAGGAGCAAAAAGAGCTTGAGTGTCTGGCCCTTGTTGTGTGGGAGCAATGGTCCGACGTTCGTGATTTATCGGGGTTTTTTTTCAGGGGGCGCCCCGGTGCAGCTGGTGGTATACGTCGAAGCCCTGTTCGTCAGGGAAAGCCCGGACCCCAATGTCTGTGCTGCTGTAGGTGTGCTGCCAATGGCCGCTGAGGAGCAGCAAGAGCTTGAGTGGCTGGCACTTTTGGTGTGGGAGCAATCGTCTGACGTTTGTGATTTTTTGGTGTTTTTTTTCCGGGAGCGCCCACGTGCAGCTGGTGGTAAACATCGAAGCCCTGTTCGTCAGGGAAAGCCCGGAGCCCCAATGTCTGTGCTGCTGTAGGTGCGCTGCCAGTGGCCTCTGAGGAGCAGCAAGAGCTTGAGTGGCTGGCACTTTTGGTGTGGGAGCAATGGTCCAACGTTCGTGATTTTTCGGGGTTTTTTTCAGTGGGTGCCCTGGTGCAGCTGGTGTTATACGACGAAGCCCTGTTCGTCAGGGAAAGCCTGGAGCCCCAATATCTCTGGTGCGGTAGGTGCACTGCCAATGGCCGCTGAGGAGCAGCAAGAGCTTGAGTGGCTGGCACTTTGGCTGTGGCAGCAATAGTCCGACGTTCGTGATATTTTGGTTTTTTTTTCACTGAGCCACCTGGTGCAGCTGGTGGTAAACGTGGAAGCCCTGTTCGTCAGGGAAAGCCCGGAGCCCCAATGTCTGTGCTGCTGTAGGTGCGCAGCCAATGGCTGCTGAGGAGCAGCAAGAGCTTGAGTGGCTGGCACTTTTGGTGTGGGAGCAATGGTCTAACGTTCGAGATTTTTCGGGTTTTTTTCAGTGGGCGCCCAGGTGCAGCTGGTGGTAAACTTCGAAGCCCTGTTCGTCAGGGAAAGCCCGGAGCCCTAATGTCTCTGGTGCAGTAGGTGGACTGCCAGTGGCCGCTGAGGAGCAGCAAGAGCTTGAGTGGCTGGCACTTTTGGTGTGGGAGCAATCGTCTGACGTTCGTGATTTTTTGGGTTTTTTTTTCCGGGAGTGCCCAAGTGCAGCTGGTGGTAAACGTGGAAGCCCTGTTCGTCAGGGAAAGCCCGGAGCCCCAGTGTCTGTGGTGCTGTAGGTGCGCTGCCAATGACCGCTGAGGAGCAGCAAGAGCTTGAGTGGCTGTCACTTTTGGTGTGGGAGCAATGGTCCGACGTTCGTGATTTTTCGGGGTTTTTTTCATTGAGCGCCCAAGTGCAGCTGCTGGTATACGTCGAAGCCCTGTTCGTCAGGGAAAGCCTGGAGCCCCAATATCTCTGGTGCGGTAGGTGCACTGCCAATGGCCGCTGAGGAGCAGCAAGAGCTTGAGTGGCTGGCACTTTTGGTGTGGGAGCAATCGTCTGACGTTCCTGATTTTTTGGGGTTTTTTTCCGGGAGCGCCCACGTGCAGCTGGTGGTAAACGTCTAAGCCCTGTTCGTCAGGGAAAGCCCGGAGCCCCAATGTCTGTGGTGCTGTACGTGCACTGCCAATGACCCCTGAGGAGCAAAAAGAGCTTGAATGGCTGGCCCTTTTGGTGTGGGAGCAATGGTCCGACGTTCGTGATTTATCGGGTTTTTTTTCAGTGAGCGCCCTGGTGCAGCTGGTGGTATACGTCGAGGCCCTGTTCGTCAGGGAAAGCCCGGAGCCCCAATGTCTGTGCTGCAGTACGTGCACTGCCAATGGCCACTGAGGGGCAGCAAGAGCTTGAGTGTCTGGCACATTTGGTGTGGGAGCAATGGTCCGACGTTCGTGATTTTTCGAGTTTATTTTTCAGGGCGCTCCCACGTGCAGCTGGTGGTAAACGTCGAAGCCCTGTTCGTCAGGGAAAGCCCTGATCCCCAATGTCTGTGCTGCTGTAGGTGCGCTGCCAATGGCTGCTGAGGAGCAGCAAGAGCTTGAGTGGCTGGCACTTTTGTTGTGGGAGCAATGGTCCAACTTTCGAGATTTTTCGGGTTTTTTTCAGTGGGCGCCCAGGTGCAGCTGGTGGTAAACATCGAAGCCCTGTTCGTCAGGGAAAGCCCGGAGCCCCAATGTCTGTGCTGCTGTAGGTGCGCTGCCAATGGCCGCTGAGGAGCAGCAAGAGCTTGAGTGTCTGGCACTTTTGGTGTGGGAGCAATGGTCCGACGTTCGTGATTTTTCGAGTTTATTTTTCAGGGGGCTCCCACGTGCAGCTGGTGGTAAACGTCGAAGCCCTGTTCGTCAGGGAAAGCCCTGATCCCCAATGTCTGTGCTGCTGTAGGTGCGCTGCCAATGGCTGCTGAGGAGCAGCAAGAGCTTGAGTGGCTGGCACTTTTGGTGTGGGAGAAATCGTCCAAGGTTCGTGATTTTTCGGGGTTTTTTTTCATTGGGCGCCCCGGTGCAGCTGGTGGTATACGTCGAAGCCCTGTTCGTCAGGGAAAGCCCGGAGGCCCAATGTCTGTGCTGCTGTAGGTGCGCTGCCAATGGCCGCTGAGGAGCAGCAAGACCTTGAGTGTCTGGCCCTTTTGGTGTGGGAGTAATGGTCCGAGGTTCGTGATTTTTCGAGTTTTTTTTTCAGGGGGCGCCCACTTGTTGCTGGTCGTAAACGTGGAAGCCCTGTTCGTCAGGGAAAGCCTGGAGCCCCAATGTCTGTGCTGCTGTAGGTGCGCTGCCAATGACCGCTGAGTAGCAGCAAGAGCTTGAGTGGCTGGCAATTTTGCTGTGGGAGCATCGTCCGACGTTCGTGATATTTCGTGGGTTTTTTTCAGGGGACGCCCACGTGCAGCTGGTGGTAAACATCGAAGCCCTGTTTGTCAGGGAAAGCCCGGAGCCCCAATGTCTGTGGTGCTGTAGGTGTGCTGCCAATGACCGCTGAGGAGCAGGAAGAGCTTGAGTGGCTGTCACTTTTGGTGTGGGAGCAATGGTCCGAACTTCGTGGTTTTTTTCAGTGAGCGCCCACGTGCAGCTGCTGGTATACGTCGAAGCCCTGTTCGTCATGGAAAGCCTGGAGCCCCAATATCTCTGGTGCGGTAGGTGCACTGCCAATGGCCGCTGAGGAGCAGCAAGAGCTTGAGTGGCTGGCACTTTTGGTGTGGGAGCAATCGTCCGACGTTCGTGATTTTTCGGGGTTTATTTTATGGAGCGACCTGGGGTAGCTGGTGGTAAACGTCGAAGCCCTGTTCGTCAGGGAAAGCCCGGAGCCCCAGTGTCAGTGGTGCTGTAGGTGCACTGCCAATGGCCGCTGAGGAGCAGCAAGAGCTTGAGTGGCTGGCACTTTTGGTGTGGCAGCAATCGTCCGACGTTCGTGATTTTTCGGGGTTTTTTTTTAGTGAGCTCCCTGGTGCAGCTGGCGGTAAACGTCGAAGCCCTGTTCGTCAGGGAAAGCCCGGAGCCCCAATGTCTGTGCTGCTGTACGTGCACTGCCAATGACCGCTGAGGAGCAAAAACAGCTTGAATGTCTGGCCCTTTTAGTGTGGGAGCAATGGTCCGCCGTTCGTGATTTATCGGGATTTTTTTCAGTGAGCGCCCTGGTGCAGCTGGTGGTATACGTCGAAGCCCTGTTCGTCAGGGAAAGCCCGGAGCCCCAGTGTCTGTGCTGCTGTACGTGCGCTACCAATGGCCGTTGAGGAGCAGCAAGAGCTTGAGTGTCTGGCACTTTTGGTGTGGGAGCAATCGTCTGACGTTCGTGATTTTTTGGGGTTTTTTTTCCGGGAGCGCCCACGTGCAGCTGCTGGTAAACGTCGAAGCCCTGTTCGTCAGGGAAAGCCCGGAGCCCCAATGTCTATGCTGCTGTAGGTGCGCTGCCAATGGCCGCTGAGGAGCAGCAAGAGCTTGAGTGGCTGGCACTTTTGGTGTGGGAGCAATCGTCCGACGTTCGTGATTTTTCGGGTTTTTTTCAGTGGGCGCCCAGGTGCAGCTGGTGGTAAACGTGGAAGCCCTGTTCGTCAGGAAAAGCCCGGAGCCCCAATATCTCTGGTGCGGTAGGTGGACTGCCAATGGCTGCTGAGGAGCAGCAAGAGCTTGAGTGGCTGGCACTTTTGGTGTGGGAGCAATCGTCTGACGTTCGTGATTTTTTGGGGTTTTTTTTCGGGGAGCGCCCACGTGCAGCTGGTGCTAAAAGTCGAAGCCCTGCTCCTCAGGGAAAGCCCGGAGCCCCACTGTCTGTGCTGCTGTAGGTGCACTGCCAATGGCCGCTGAGGAGCAGCAAGAGCTTGAGTGGCTGGCACTTTTGGTGTGGGAGAAATCGTCCAAGGTTCGTGATTTTTCGGGGTTTTTTTTCATTGGGCGCCCCGGTGCAGCTGGTGGTATACGTCGAAGCCCTGTTCGTCAGGGAAAGCCCGGAGGCCCAATGTCTGTGCTGCTGTAGGTGCGCTGCCAATGGCCGCTGAGGAGCAGCAAGAGCTTGAGTGTCTGGCCCTTTTGGTGTGGGAGTAATGGCCAGAGGTTCGTGATTTTTCGAGTTTTTTTTTCAGGGGGCGCCCACTTGTTGCTGGTCGTAAACGTGGAAGCCCTGTTCGTCAGGGAAAGCCCGGAGCCCCAATGTCTGTGCTGCTGTAGGTGCGCTGCCAATGACCGCTGAGTAGCAGCAAGAGCTTGAGTGGCTGGCAATTTTGGTGTGGGAGCATCGTCCGACGTTCGTGATATTTCGTGGGTTTTTTTCAGGGGACGCCCACGTGCAGCTGGTGGTAAACATCGAAGCCCTGTTCGTCAGGGAAAGCCCGGAGCCCCAATGTCTGTGCTGCTGTAGGTGCGCTGCCAATGGCCGCTGAGGAGCAGCAAGAGCTTGAGTGTCTGGCACTTTTGGTGTGGGAGCAATGGTCCGAGGTTCGTGATTTTTCGGGGTTTTTTTCAGGGGGCGCCCACGTGCAGCTGGTGGTAAACGTGGAAGCCCTGTTCGTCAGGGAAAGCCTGGAGCCCCAATGTCTGTGCTGCTGTAGGTGCACTGCCAATGGCCGCTGAGGAGCAGCAAGAGCTTGAGTGGCTGGCACTTTTGGTGTGGGAGCAATCATCCGACGTTCGTGATTTTTCTGAGTTTTTTTTTAGGGGGCGCCCCGGTGCAGCTGGTGGTATACGTCGAAGCCCTTTTCGTCAGGGAAAGCCCGGAGCCCCAATGTCTGTGGTGCTGTAGGTGCACTGCCAATGGCCGCTGAGGAGCAGCAAGAGCTTGAGTGGCTGGCCCTTTTGGTGTAGGAGCAATGGTCCGACGTTCGTGATTTATCGGGTGTTTTTTCAGTGAGCTCCCCGGTGCAGCTGGTGGTATACGTCGAAGCCCTGTTCGTCAGGGAAAGCCCGGAGACCCAATGTCTGTGGTGCTGTAGGTGCGCTGCCAATGGCCGCTGAGGAGCAGCAAGAGCTTGAGTGTCTGGCCCTTTTGGTGTGGGAGCAATCGTCCAAGGTTCGTGATTTTTCGGGGGTTTTTGTCAGGGGGCGCCCATGTGCAGCTGGTGGTAAACGTCGAAGACCTGTTCGTCAGGGAAAGCCCGGAGGCCCAGTGTCTGTGCTGCTGTACGTGCGCTACCAATGGCCGCTGAGGAGCAGCAAGAGCTTGAGTGTCTGGCCGTTTTGGTGTGGGAGCAATCGTCCGACGTTCATGACTTTTCGGGGTTCCTTTTTCAGGGGGCGCCCACGTGCAGCTGGTGGTATACGTCAAAGCCCTGTTCGTCAGGGAAAGCCCGGAGCCCCAATGTCTCTGGTGCTGTAGGTGGACTGCCAATGGCCGCTGAGGAGCAGCAAGAGCTTGAGTGGCTGGCACTTTTGGTGTGGGAGCAATGGTTCGACGTTCGTGATTATTCGGGGTTTTTTTCAGTGGGTGCCCACGTGTAGCTGGTGGTAAACGTCGAAGCCCTGTTCGTCAGGGAAAGCCCGGAGCCTCAATGTCTGTGCTGCTATAGGTGCGCTGCCAATGGCCGCTGAGGAGCAGCAAGAGCTTGAGTTGCTGTCACTTTTGGTGTGGCAGCAATCGTCCGACGGTGGTGATTTTTCGGGTTTATTTTTCAGGGGGCTCCCACGTGCAGCTGGTGGTAAACGTGGAAGCCCTGTTCGTCAGGGAAAGCCCGGAGCCTCAATGTCTGTGCTGCTGTAGGTGCGCTGCCAATGGCCGCTGAGGAGCAGCAAGAGCTTGAGTGGCTGGCACTTTTGGTGTGGGAGCAATCGTCTGACGTTCGTGATTTTTCGAGTCTTTTTTTCAGGGGGTGCCCATGTGCAGCTGGTGGTAAACGTGGAATCCCTGTTCGTCAGGGAAAGCCCGGAGCCCCAATGTCTGTGATGCTGTAGATGCGCTGCCAATGGCCACTGAGGAGCAGCAAGAGCTTGAGTGGCTGGCCCTTTTGGTGTGGTAGAAATCGTCCGACGTTCGTGATTTTTCGGGGTTTCTTTTTCAGGGGGCGCCCACGTGCAGCTGGTGGTATACGTCAAAGCCCTGTTCGTCAGGGAAAGACCGGAGCCCCAATGTCTGTGCTGCTGTAGGTGCACTGCCAATGGCTGCTGAGGGACAGCAAGAGCTCCTGTAGCTGGCACTTTTGGTGTGGGTGAAATTGTCCGACCTTCGCGATTTTTTGTGTTTTTTTTTCCGGGAGCGCCCACGTGCAACTGCTGGTAAACGTCGAAGCCCTGTTCGTCAGGGAAAGACCGGAGCCCCAATGTCTGTGCTGCTGTACGTACACTGCCAATGACCGCTGAGGAGCAGCAAGAGCTTGAGTGTCTGGCCGTTTTGGTGTAGAAGCAATGGTCCGACGTTCGTGATTTATCGGGTTTTTTTCAGTGAGCTCCCTGGTGCAGCTGGTGGTATACGTCGAAGCCCTGTTCGTCAGGGAAAGCCCGGAGCCCCAATGTCTGTGCTGCTGTAGGTGCGCTGCCAATGGCCGCTGAGGAGCAGCAAGAGCTTGAGTGGCTGGCACTTTCGGTGTGGGAGCAATGGTCCGACGTTCGTGATTTTTCGGAGTTTTTTTTTAGGGGGCGCCCCGGTGCAGCTGGTGGTAAATGTCGAAGCCCTGTTCGTCAGGGAAAGCCCGGAGCCCCAATGTCTGTGCTGCTGTAGGTGCACTGCCAATGGCCGCTGAGGAGCAGCAAGAGCTTGAGTGGCTGGCCCTTTTGGTGTAGGAGCAATGGTCCGACGTTCGTGATTTATCGGGTTTTTTTTCAGTGAGATCCCCGGTGCAGCTGGTGGTATACGTCGAAGCCCTGTTCGTCAGGGAAAGCCTGGAGCCCCAATGTCTGTGCTGCTGTAGGTGCGCTGCCAATGGCCGCTGAGGAGCAGCAAGAGATTGCGTGTCTGGCCCTTTTGGTGTGGGAGCAATCGTCCAAGGTTCGTGATTTTTCGGGGGTTTTGTCAGGGGGCGCCCATGTGCAGCTGGTGGTAAACGTCGAAGTCCTGTTCGTCAGGGAAAGCCCGGAGGCCCAGTGTCTGTGCTGCTGTACGTGCGCTACCAATGGCCGCTGAGGAGCAGCAAGAGCTTGAGTGTCTGGCCCTTTTGGTGTGGGAGCAATCGTCCGACGTTCATGACTTTTCGGGGTTCCTTTTTCAGGGGGCGCCCACGTGCAGCTGGTGGTATACGTCAAAGCCCTGTTCGTCAGGGAAAGCCCGGAGCCCCAATGTCTGTGGTGCTGTAGGTGGACTGCCAATGGCTGCTGAGGAGCAGCAAGAGCTTGAGTGGCTGGCACTTTTGGTGTGGGAGCAATGGTTCGACGTTCGTGATTATTCGGGGTTTTTTTCAGTGGGTGCCCACGTGTAGCTGGTGGTAAACGTCGAAGCCCTGTTCGTCAGGGAAAGCCCGGAGCCTCAATGTCTGTGCTGCTACAGGTGCGCTGCCAATGGCCGCTGAGGAGCAGCAAGAGCCTGAGTTGCTGTCACTCTTGGTGTGGGAGCAATCGTCCGACGGTGGTGATTTTTCGGGTTTATTTTTCAGGGGGCTCCCACGTGCAGCTGGTGTTAAACTTGGAAGCCCTGTTCGTCACGGAAAGCCCGGAGCCTCAATGTCTCTGCTGCTGTAGGTGCGCTGCCAATGGCCGCTGAGGAGCAGCAAGAGCTTGAGTGGCTGGCACTTTTGGTGTGGGAGCAATGGTCCGAGGTTCGTGACTTCTGGGGGTTTTTTTTCAGGGGGCGCCCACGTGTTGCTGGTCGTAAACGTGGAAGCCCTGTTCGTCAGGGAAAGCCTGGAGCCCCAATGTCTGTGCTGCTGTACGTGCGCTACCAATGGCCGCTGAGGAGCAGCAAGAGCTTGAGTGTCTGGCACTTTTGGTGTGGGAGCAATAGTTCGACGTTCGTGATTTTTCGGGTTTTTTTCAGTGAGCGCCCACGTGCAGCTGGTGGTAAACATCGAAGCCCTGTTCGTCAGAGAAAGCCCGGAGCCCCAATGTCTGTGGTGCTGTAGGTGCACTGCCAATGGCCGCTGAGGAGCAGCAAGAGCTTGAGTGTCTGGCCCTTTTGGTGTGGGAGCAATCGTCTGACGTTCGTGATTTTTCGGGGTTTTTTTCACTGGGCGCCCAGGTGCACCTGGTGGTAAACATCGAAGCCCTGTTCGTGAGGGAAAGCCCGGAGCCCGAATGTCTGTGGTGCTGTAGGTGCACTGCCAATGGCCGCTGAGGAGCAGCAAGAGCTTGAGTGGCTGGCACTTTTGGTGTGGGAGCAATCGTCTGACGTTCGTGATTTTTCGAGTCTTTTTTTCAGGGGGCGCCCATGTGCAGCTGGTGGTAAACGTCGAAGCCCTGTTCGTCAGGGAAAGCCCGGAGCCCCAATGTCTGTGATGCTGTAGATGCGCTGCCAATGGCCACTGAGGAGCAAAAAGAGCTTGAGTGTCTGGCCCTTTTGGTGTGGGAGAAATCGTCCGACGTTCGTGATTTTTCGGGGTTTCTTTTTCAGGGGGCGCCCACGTGCAGTTGGTGGTATACGTCAAAGCCCTGTTCGTCAGGGAAAGACCGGAGCCCCAGTGTCTGTGCTGCTGTAGGTGCACTGCCAATGGCCGCTGAGGGACAGCAAGAGCTCCTGTAGCTGGCACTTTTGGTGAGGGTGAAATTGTCCGACCTTCGTGATTTTTTGTGTTTTTTTTTTCGGGAGCGCCCACGTGCAACTGGTGGTAAACGTCGAAGCCCTGTTCGTCAGGGAAAGACCGGAGCGCCAATGTCTGTGCTGCTGTACGTACACTGCCAATAACAGCTGAGGAGCACCAAGAGCTTGAGTGTCTGGCCGTTTTGGTGTAGGAGCAATGGTCCGACGTTCGTGATTTTTCGGGTTTTTTTCAGTGAGCTCCCTGGCGCAGCTGGTGGTATACGTCAAAGCCCTGTTCGTCAGGGAAAGCCCGGAGCCCCAATGTCTGTGGTGCTGTAGGTGGACTGCCAATGGCTGCTGAGGAGCAGCAAGAGCTTGAGTGGCTGGCACTTTTGGTGTGGGAGCAATGGTTCGACGTTCGTGATTATTCGGGGTTTTTTTCAGTGGGTGCCCACGTGTAGCTGGTGGTAAACGTCGAAGCCCTGTTCGTCAGGGAAAGCCCGGAGCCTCAATGTCTGTGCTGCTACAGGTGCGCTGCCAATGGCCGCTGAGGAGCAGCAAGAGCCTGAGTTGCTGTCACTCTTGGTGTGGGAGCAATCGTCCGACGGTGGTGATTTTTCGGGTTTATTTTTCAGGGGGCTCCCACGTGCAGCTGGTGTTAAACGTGGAAGCCCTGTTCGTCAGGGAAAGCCCGGAGCCTCAATGTCTGTGCTGCTACAGGTGCGCTGCCAATGGCCGCTGAGGAGCAGCAAGAGCTTGAGTGGCTGGCACTTTTGGTGTGGGAGCAATGGTCCGAGGTTCGTGACTTCTGGGGGTTTTTTTTCAGGGGGCGCCCACGTGTTGCTGGTCGTAAACGTGGAAGCCCTGTTCGTCAGGGAAAGCCTGGAGCCCCAATGTCTGTGCTGCTGTACGTGCGCTACCAATGGCCGCTGAGTAGCATCAAGAGCTTGAGTGTCTGGCACTTTTGGTGTTGGAGCAATAGTTCGACGTTCGTGATTTTTCGGGTTTTTTTCAGTGAGCGCCCACGTGCAGCTGGTGGTAAACATCGAAGCCCTGTTCGTCAGAGAAAGCCCGGAGCCCCAATGTCTGTGGTGCTGTAGGTGCACTGCCAATGGCCGCTGAGGAGCAGCAAGAGCTTGAGTGTCTGGCCCTTTTGGTGTGGGAGCAATCGTCTGACGTTCGTGATTTTTCGGTTTTTTTTTCACTGGGCGCCCAGGTGCACCTGGTGGTAAACATCGAAGCCCTGTTCGTGAGGGAAAGCCCGGAGCCCGAATGTCTGTGGTGCTGTAGGTGCACTGCCAATGGCCGCTGAGGAGCAGCAAGAGCTTGAGTGGCTGGCACTTTTGGTGTGGGAGCAATCGTCTGACGTTCGTGATTTTTCGAGTCTTTTTTTCAGGGGGCGCCCATGTGCAGCTGGTGGTAAACGTCGAAGCCCTGTTCGTCAGGGAAAGCCCGGAGCCCCAATGTCTGTGATGCTGTAGATGCGCTGCCAATGGCCACTGAGGAGCAGCAAGAGCTTGAGTGTCTGGCCCTTTTGGTGTGGGAGAAATCGTCCGACGTTCGTGATTTTTCGGGGTTTCTTTTTCAGGGGGCGCCCACGTGCAGTTGGTGGTATACGTCAAAGCCCTGTTCGTCAGGGAAAGACCGGAGCCCCAGTGTCTGTGCTGCTGTAGGTGCACTGCCAATGGCCGCTGAGGGACAGCAAGAGCTCCTGTAGCTGGCACTTTTGGTGTGGGTGAAATTGTCCGACCTTCGTGATTTTTTGTGTTTTTTTTTTCGGGAGCGCCCACGTGCAACTGGTGGTAAACGTCGAAGCCCTGTTCGTCAGGGAAAGACCGGAGCGCCAATGTCTGTGCTGCTGTACGTACACTGCCAATAACCGCTGAGGAGCACCAAGAGCTTGAGTGTCTGGCCGTTTTGGTGTAGGAGCAATGGTCCGACGTTCGTGATTTATCGGGTTTTTTTCAGTGAGCTCCCTGGTGCAGCTGGTGGTATACGTCGAAGCCCTGTTCGTCAGGGAATGCCCGGAGCTCCAATGTCTGTGCTGCTGTAGGTGTGCTGCCAATGGCTGCTGAGGAGCAGCAAGAGCTTGAGTGGCTGGCACTTTTGGTGTGGGAGCAATGGTCCAACGTTCGAGATTTTTCGGGTTTTTTTCAGTGGGCGCCCAGGTGCAGCTGGTGGTAAACATCGAAGCCCTGATCGTCAGGGAAAGCCCAGAGCCCTAATGTCTCTGGTGCAGTAGGTGGACTGCCAGTGGCCGCTGAGGAGCAGCAAGAGCTTGAGTGGCTGGCACTTTTGGTGTGGGAGCAATCGTCTGACGTTCGTGATTTTTTGGGGTTTTTTTTCCGGGAGTGCCCAAGTGCAGCTGGTGGTAAACGTCGAAGCCCTGTTCGTCAGGGAAAGACCGGAGCCCCAATGTCTGTGCTGCTGTAGGTGCGCTGCCAATGACCGCTGAGGAGCAGCAAGAGCTTGAGTGGCTGGCACTTTTGGTGTGGGAGCAATCGTCCGACGTTCGTGATTTTGCGGGTTTTATTTTATAGAGCGCCCTGGGGTAGCTGGTGGTAAACGTCGAAGCGCTGTTCGTCATGGAAAGCCCGGAGACACAATGTCTGTGGTGCTGTAGGTGCACTGCCAATGTCCGCTGAGGAGCAGCAAGAGCTTGAGTGGCTGGCACTTTTGGTGTGGCAGCAATCGTCCGACGTTCGTGATTTTTCGGGGTTTTTTTTCAGTGAGCTCCCTGGTGCAGCTGGCGGTTAAACGTCGAAGCCCTGTTCGTCAGGGAAAGCCCGGAGACCCAATGTCTGTGGTGCTGTACGTGCACTGCCAATGACCGCTGAGGAGCAAAAAGAGCTTGAATGTCTGGCCCTTGTTGTGTGGGAGCAATGGTCCGACATTCGTGATTTATCGGGGTTTTTTTTCAGGGGGCGCCCCGGTGCAGCTGGTGGTATACGTCGAAGCCCTGTTCGTCAGGGACAGCCCAGAGGCCCAATGTCTGTGCTGCTGTAGATGCACTGCCAATGGCCGCTGAGGGGCACGAAGAGCTTGAGTGTCTGGCACTTTTGGTGTGGGAGCAATCGTCCGACGTTCGTGATTTTTTGGGGTTTTTTTTCGGGGAGCGCCCACGTGCAGCTGGTGGTATACGTCGAAGCCCTGCTCGTCAGGGAAAGCCCGGAGCCCCAATGTCTGTGCTGCTGTAGGTGCACTGCCAATGGCCGCTGAGGAGCAGCAAGAGCTTGAGTGGCTGGCACTTTTGGTGTGGGAGCAATCGTCCGACGTTCGTGATTTTTCGGGGTTTTTTTTCATTGGGCGCGCCTGGTGCAGCTGGTGGTATACGTCGAAGCCCTGTTCGTCAGGGAAAGCCCGGAGCCCCAATGTCTGTGCTGCTGTAGGTGCGCTGCCAATGGCCGCTGAGGAGCAGCAAGAGCTTGAGTGGCTGGCACTTTTGGTGTGGGAGCAATGGTCCGACGTTCGTGATTTTTCGGGTTTTTTTCAGTGGGCGCCCACTTGTAGCTGGTGGTAAACGTCGAAGCCCTGTTCGTCAGGGAAAGCCCGGAGCCCCAATGTCTGTGCTGCTGTAGGTGCGCTGCCAATGGCCGCTGAGGAGCAGCAAGAGCTTGAGTGGCTGGCACTTTTGGTGTGGGAGCAATCGTCCGACGTTCGTGATATTTCGTGGTTTTTTTTCAGGGGACGCCACGTGCAGCTGGTGGTAAACGTGGAAGCCCTGTTCGTCAGGGAAAGCCCGGAGCCCCAATGTCTGTGGTGCTGTAGGTGCGCTGCCAATGACCGCTGAGGAGCAGCAAGAGCTTGAGTGGCTGTCACTTTTGGTGTGGGAGCAATGGTCCGACGTTCGTGATTTTTCGGGGTTTTTTTCAGTGAGCGCCCACGTGCAGCTGCTGGTATACGTCGAAGCCCTGTTCGTCAGGGAAAGCCTGGAGCCCCAATATCTCTGGTGCGGTAGGTGCACTGCCAATGGCCGCTGAGGAGCAGCAAGAGCTTGAGTGGCTGGCACTTTTGGTGTGGGAGCAATCGTCCGACGTTCGTGATTTTTCGGGGTTTTTATGGAGCGGGGACCCACGTGCAGCTGGTGGTAAACGTCGAAGCCCTGTTCGTCAGGGAAAGCCCGGAGCCCCAGTGTCTGTGGTGCTGTAGGTGCACTGCCAATGGCCGCTGAGGAGCAGCAAGAGCTTGAGTGGCTGGCACTTTTGGTGTGGGAGCAATCGTCCGACGTTCGTGATTTTTCGGGGTTTTTTTTTCAGTGAGCGCCCTGGTGCAGCTGGTGGTAAACGTCGAAGCCCTGTTCGTCAGGGAAAGCCCGGAGCCCCAATGTCTGTGCTGCTGTACGTGCACTGCCAATGGCCGCTGAGGAGCAAAAGGAGCTTGAGTGTCTGGCACTTTTGGTGTGGGAGCAATGGTCCGACGTTCGTGATTTATCGGGATTTTTTTCAGTGAGCGCCCTGGTGCAGCTGGTGGTATACGTCGAAGCCCTGTTCGTCAGGGAAAGCCCGGAGCCCCAATGTCTGTGCTGCTGTACGTGCGCTGCCAATGGCTGCTGAGGAGCAGCAAGAGCTTGAGTGGCTGGCACTTTTGGTGTGGGAGCAATGGTCTGACGTTCGTGATTTTCGGGTTTTTTTTTCCAGGGGGCGCCCACGTGCAGCTGGTGGTAAACGTCGAAGCCCTGTTCGTCAGGGAAAGCCCGGAGCCCCAATGTCTGTGCTGCTGTAGGTGCGCTGCCAATGGCCGCTGAGGAGCAGCAAGAGCTTGAGTGGCTGGCACTTTTGGTGTGGGAGCAATGGTCCGACGTTCGTGATTTTTCGGGTTTATTTTTCAGTGGGGCGCCCACGTGCAGCTGGTGGTAAACGTCGAAGCCCTGTTCGTCAGGGAAAGCCCGGAGCCCCAATGTCTGTGGTGCTGTACATGCACTGCCAATGGCCGCTGAGGAGCAGCAAGAGCTTGAGTGTCTGGCACTTTTGGTGTGGGAGCAATCGTCTGACGTTCGTGATTTTTGGGGTTTTTTTCAGTGAGCGCCCACGTGCAGCTGGTGGTAAACGTCGAAGCCCTGTTCGTCAGGGAAAGCCCGGAGCCCCAATGTCTGTGCTGCTGTAGGTGCACTGCCAATGGCCGCTGAGGAGCAGCAAGAGCTTGAGTGGCTGGCACTTTTGGTGTGGGAGCAATCGTCCGACGTTCGTGATTTTTCGGGTTTTTTTTTTCAGGGGCGCCCACGTGCAGCTGGTGGTAAACGTCGAAGCCCTGTTCGTCAGGGAAAGCCCGGAGCCCCAATGTCTGTGCTGCTGTAGGTGCACTGCCAATGGCCGCTGAGGAGCAGCAAGAGCTTGAGTGTCTGGCCCTTTTGGTGTGGGAGCAATGGTCCGACGTTCGTGATTTTTCGGGTTTTTTTTCAGGGGGCGCCCACTTGCAGCTGGTGGTATACGTCGAAGCCCTGTTCGTCAGGGAAAGCCCGGAGCCCCAATGTCTGTGCTGCTGTAGGTGCGCTGCCAATGGCCGCTGAGGAGCAGCAAGAGCTTGAGTGGCTGGCACTTTTGGTGTGGGAGCAATCGTCCGACGTTCGTGATTTTTCGTGGGTTTTTTCAGGGGACGCCCACGTGCAGCTGGTGGTAAACATCGAAGCCCTGTTCGTCAGGGAAAGCCCGGAGCCCCAATGTCTGTGCTGCTGTAGGTGCGCTGCCAATGGCCGCTGAGGAGCAGCAAGAGCTTGAGTGGCTGGCACTTTTGGTGTGGGAGCAATGGTCCGACGTTCGTGATTTTCGGGGTTTTTTTCAGTGGGCGCCCTGGTGCAGCTGGTGGTATACGTGGAAGCCCTGTTCGTCAGGGAAAGCCTGGAGCCCCAATGTCTGTGCTGCTGTAGGTGCACTGCCAATGGCCGCTGAGGAGCAGCAAGAGCTTGAGTCGTTGGCACTTTTGGTGTGGGAGCAATGGTCCGACGTTCGTGATTTTTCGGGTTTTTTTCAGTGGCGCCCACGTGCAGCTGGTGGTAAACGTCGAAGCCCTGTTCGTCAGGGAAAGCCCGGAGCCCCAATGTCTGTGCTGCTGTAGGTGCGCTGCCAATGGCTGCTGAGGAGCAGCAAGAGCTTGAGTGGCTGGCACTTTTGGTGTGGGAGCAATCATCTGACGTTCGTGAATTTTCGGGTTTTTTTCAGCGGGCGCCCAGGTGCAGCTGGTGGTAAACTTCGAAGCCCTGTTCGTCAGGGAAAGCCCGGAGCCCCAATGTCTCTGCTGCAGTAGGTGGACTGCCAATGGCCGCTGAGGAGCAGCAAGAGCTTGAGTGGCTGGCACTTTTGGTGTGGGAGCAATGGTCTGACGTTCGTGATTTTTCGGGGTTTTTTTCAGTGGGCGCCCACGTGCAGCTGGTGGTAAACGTCGAAGCCCTGTTCGTCAGGGAAAGCCCGGAGCCCCAATGTCTGTGGTGCTGTAGGTGCGCTGCCAATGGCCGCTGAGGAGCAGCAAGAGCTTGAGTGGCTGGCACTTTTGGTGTGGGAGCAATCGTCCGACGTTCGTGATTTTTCGGGGTTTTTTTCAGGGAGCGCCCAAGTGCAGCTGGTGGTAAACGTCGAAGCCCTGTTCGTCAGGGAAAGCCTGGAGCCCCAATGTCTCTGCTGCTGTAGGTGCACTGCCAATGGCCGCTGAGGAGCAGCAAGAGCTTGAGTGGCTGGCACTTTTGGTGTGGGAGCAATGGTCCGACGTTCGTGATTTTTTGGGGTTTTTTTTCAGGGGGCGCCCACGTGCAGCTGGTGGTAAACGTCGAAGCCCTGTTCGTCAGGGAAAGCCCGGAGCCCCAATGTCTGTGGTGCTGTAGGTGCACTGCCAATGGCCGCTGAGGAGCAGCAAGAGCTTGAGTGGCTGGCCCTTTTGGTGTGGGAGCAATGGTCCGACGTTCGTGATTTTTCGGGTTTTTTTTTTCAGTGAGCGCCCGGTGCAGCTGGTGGTATACGTCGAAGCCCTGTTCGTCAGGGAAAGCCCGGAGCCCCAATGTCTGTGCTGCTGTAGGTGCACTGCCAATGGCCGCTGAGGAGCAGCAAGAGCTTGAGTGTCTGGCCCTTTTGGTGTGGGAGCAATGGTCCGACGTTCGTGATTTTTCGGGGTTATTTTTCAGGGGCGCCCACGTGCAGCTGGTGGTAAACGTCGAAGACCTGTTCGTCAGGGAAAGCCCGGAGGCCCAATGTCTGTGCTGCTGTAGGTGCGCTGCCAATGGCCGCTGAGGAGCAGCAAGAGCTTGAGTGGCTGGCACTTTTGGTGTGGGAGCAATGGTCCGACGTTCATGATTTTTCGGGGTTCCTTTTTCAGGGGCGCCCACGTGCAGCTGGTGGTATACGTCGAAGCCCTGTTCGTCAGGGAAAGCCCGGAGCCCCAATGTCTCTGGTGCTGTAGGTGGACTGCCAATGGCCGCTGAGGAGCAGCAAGAGCTTGAGTGGCTGGCACTTTTGGTGTGGGAGCAATGGTTCGACGTTCGTGATTATTCGAGGTTTTTTTCAGTGGGTGCCCACGTGTAGCTGGTGGTAAACGTCGAAGCCCTGTTCGTCAGGGAAAGCCCTGAGCCCCAATGTCTGTGCTGCTATAGGTGCGCTGCCAATGGCCGCTGAGGAGCAGCAAGAGCCTGAGTGGCTGTCACTTTTGGTGTGGCAGCAATCGTCCGACGGTGGTGATTTTTCGGGTTTATTTTTCAGGGGGCTCCCACGTGCAGCTGGTGGTAAACGTGGAAGCCCTGTTCGTCAGGGAAAGCCCGGAGCCTCAATGTCTGTGCTGCTGTAGGTGCGCTGCCAATGGCCGCTGAGGAGCAGCAAGAGCTTGAGTGGCTGGCACTTTTGGTGTGGGAGCAATCGTCTGACGTTCGTGATTTTTCGAGTCTTTTTTTCAGGGGGTGCCCATGTGCAGCTGGTGGTAAACGTGGAAGCCCTGTTCGTCAGGGAAAGCCCGGAGCCCCAATGTCTGTGATGCTGTAGATGCGCTGCCAATGGCCACTGAGGAGCAGCAAGAGCTTGAGTGGCTGGCCCTTTTGGTGTGGGAGAAATCGTCCGACGTTCGTGATTTTTCGGGGTTTTTTTCAGGGGCGCCCACGTGCAGCTGGTGGTATACGTCAAAGCCCTGTTCGTCAGGGAAAGACCGGAGCCCCAATGTCTGTGCTGCTGTAGGTGCACTGCCAATGGCCGCTGAGGGACAGCAAGAGCTCCTGTAGCTGGCACTTTTGGTGTGGGTGAAATTGTCCGACCTTCGTGATTTTTTGTGTTTTTTTTTCCGGGAGCGCCCACGTGCAACTGGTGGTAAACGTCGAAGCCCTGTTCGTCAGGGAAAGCCCGGAGCCCCAATGTCTGTGCTGCTGTACGTACACTGCCAATGGCCGCTGAGGAGCAGCAAGAGCTTGAGTGTCTGGCCGTTTTGGTGTAGAAGCAATGGTCCGACGTTCGTGATTTATCGGGTTTTTTTCAGTGAGCTCCCTGGTGCAGCTGGCGGTATACGTCGAAGCCCTGTTCGTCAGGGAAAGCCCGGAGCCCCAATGTCTGTGCTGCTGTAGGTGCACTGCCAATGGCCGCTGAGGAGCAGCAAGAGCTTGCGTGTCTGGCCCTTTTGGTGTGGGAGCAATGGTCCGCCGTTCGTGATTTTTCGGGGTTTTTTCAGTGGGCGCCCATGTGCAGCTGGTGGTAAACGTCGAAGCCCTGTTCGTCAGGGAAAGCCCGGAGCCCCAGTGTCTGTGCTGCTGTACGTGCGCTACCAATGGCCGCTGAGGAGCAGCAAGAGCTTGAGTGTCTGGCCCTTTTGGTGTGGGAGCAATCGTCCGACGTTCGTGACTTTTCGGGGTTCCTTTTTCAGGGAGCGCCCACGTGCAGCTGGTGGTATACGTCAAAGCCCTGTTCGTCAGGGAAAGCCCGGAGCCCCAATGTCTGTGGTGCTGTAGGTGGACTGCCAATGGCTGCTGAGGAGCAGCAAGAGCTTGAGTGGCTGGCACTTTTGGTGTGGGAGCAATGGTTCGACGTTCGTGATTATTCGGGTTTTTTTCAGTGGGTGCCCACGTGCAGCTGGTGGTAAACGTCGAAGCCCTGTTCGTCAGGGAAAGCCCGGAGCCTCAATGTCTGTGCTGCTACAGGTGCGCTGCCAATGGCCGCTGAGGAGCAGCAAGAGCCTGAGTTGCTGTCACTCTTGGTGTGGGAGCAATCGTCCGACGGTGGTGATTTTTCGGGTTTATTTTTCAGGGGCTCCCACGTGCAGCTGGTGTTAAACGTGGAAGCCCTGTTCGTCAGGGAAAGCCCGGAGCCTCAATGTCTGTGCTGCTACAGGTGCGCTGCCAATGGCCGCTGAGGAGCAGCAAGAGCTTGAGTGGCTGGCACTTTTGGTGTGGGAGCAATGGTCCGAGGTTCGTGACTTCTGGGGTTTTTTCAGGGGCGCCCACGTGTTGCTGGTCGTAAACGTGGAAGCCCTGTTCGTCAGGGAAAGCCTGGAGCCCCAATGTCTGTGCTGCTGTACGTGCGCTACCAATGGCCGCTGAGTAGCATCAAGAGCTTGAGTGTCTGGCACTTTTGGTGTGGGAGCAATAGTTCGACGTTCGTGATTTTTCGGTTTTTTTTCAGTGAGCGCCCACGTGCAGCTGGTGGTAAACATCGAAGCCCTGTTCGTCAGAGAAAGCCCGGAGCCCCAATGTCTGTGGTGCTGTAGGTGCACTGCCAATGGCCGCTGAGGAGCAGCAAGAGCTTGAGTGTCTGGCCCTTTTGGTGTGGGAGCAATCGTCTGACGTTCGTGATTTTTCGGGGTTTTTTTCACTGGGCGCCCAGGTGCACCTGGTGGTAAACGTCGAAGCCCTGTTCGTCAGGGAAAGCCCGGAGCCCCAATGTCTGTGATGCTGTAGATGCGCTGCCAATGGCCACTGAGGAGCAGCAAGAGCTTGAGTGTCTGGCCCTTTTGGTGTGGGAGAAATCGTCCGACGTTCGTGATTTTTCGGGGTTTCTTTTTCAGGGGGCGCCCACGTGCAGTTGGTGGTATACGTCAAAGCCCTGTTCGTCAGGGAAAGACCGGAGCCCCAATGTCTGTGCTGCTGTAGGTGCACTGCCAATGGCCGCTGAGGGACAGCAAGAGCTCCTGTGGCTGGCACTTTTGGTGTGGGTGAAATTGTCCGACCTTCGTGATTTTTTGTGGTTTTTTTTTCGGGAGCGCCCACGTGCAACTGGTGGTAAATGTCGAAGCCCTGTTCGTCAGGGAAAGCCTGGAGCCCCAATGTCTGTGCTGCTACAGGTGCGCTACCAATGGCCGCTGAGGAGCAGCAAGAGCTTGAGTGGCTGGCCCTTTTGGTGTAGGAACAATGGTCCGACGTTCGTGATTTATCGGGTTTATTTTCAGTGAGCTCCCTGGTGCAGCTGGTGGTATACGTCGAAGCACTGTTCGTCAGGGAAAGCCTGGAGCCCCAATGTCTGTGCTGCTGTAGGTGCGCTGCCAATGGCCGCTGAGGAGCAGCAAGAGATTGCTTGTCTGGCCCTTTTGGTGTGGGAGCAATCGTCCAAGGTTCGTGATTTTTCGGGGGTTTTTGTCAGGGGGCGCCCACGTGCAGCTGGTGGTAAACGTCGAAGTCCTGTTCGTCAGGGAAAGCCTGGAGGCCCAGTGTCTGTGCTGCTGTAGGTGCGCTACCAATGGCCGCTGAGGAGCAGCAAGAGCTTGAGTGTCTGGCCCTTTTGGTGTGGGAGCAATCGTCCGACGTTCGTGAATTTTTGTGGTTTTTTTTCAGGGAGCGCCCACGTGCAGCTGGTGGTAAACATCGAAGCCCTGTTCGTCAGGGAAAGCCCGGAGCCCCAATGTCTCTGCTGCTGTAGGTGCGCTGCCAATGGCCGCTGAGGAGCAGCAAGAGCTTGAGTGGCTGGCACTTTTGGTGTGGGAGCAACGGTCCGACGTTCGTGATTTCTCGGGGTTTTTTTTCAGGGAGCGCCCACGTGCAGCTGGTGGTAAACGCCGAAGCCCTGTTCGTCAGGGAAAGCCCGGAGCCCCAATGTCTGTGCTGCTGTAGGTGCACTGCCAATGACCGCTGAGGAGCAGCAAGAGCTTGAGTGGCTGGCACTTTTGGTGTGGGAGCAATGGTCCGACGTTCGTGATTTTTCGGGTTTTTTTTCAGGGTGCGCCCACGTGCAGCTGGTCGTATACGTCGAAGCCCTGTTCGTCAGGGAAAGCCCGGAGCCCCAATGTCTGTGCTGCTGTAGGTGCGCTGCCAATGGCCGCTGAGGAGCAGCAAGAGCTTGAGTGGCTGGCACTTTTGGTGTGGGAGCAATGGTCCGACGTTCGTGATTTTTCGGAGTTTTTTTTTAGGGGGCGCCCCGGTGCAGCTGGTAGTATACGTCGAAGCCCTTTTCGTCAGGGAAAGCCCGGAGCCCCAATGTCTGTGCTGCTGTAGGTGCACTGCCAATGGCCGCTGAGGAGCAGCAAGAGCTTGAGTGGCTGGCCCTTTTGGTGTAGGAGCAATGGTCCGACGTTCGTGATTTATCGGGTTTTTTTTCAGGGAGCGCCCTTGTGCAGCTGGTGGTATACGTCGAAGCCCTATTCGTTAGGGAAATCCCGGAGCCCCAGTGTCTGTGCTGCTGTAGGTGCGCTGCCAATGGCCGCTGAGGAGCAGCAAGAGCTTGAGTGGCTGGCACTTCTGGTGTGGAAGCAATAGTCCGACGTTCGTGATTTTTTGGGGTTCCTTTTTCAGGGGGCGCCCACGTGCAGCTGGTGGTATACGTCGAAGCCCTGTTCGTCAGGGAAAGCCCGGAGCCTCAATGTCTCTGGTGCTGTAGGTGGACTGCCAATGGCCGCTGAGGAGCAGCAAGAGCTTGAGTGGCTGGCACTTTTGGTGTGGGAGCAATGGTTCGACGTTCGTGATTATTCGGGGTTTTTTTCAGTGGGTGCCCACGTGTAGCTGGTGGTAAACGTCGAAGCCCTGTTCGTCAGGGAAAGCCCGGAGCCTCAATGTCTGTGCTGCTATAGGTGCGCTGCCAATGGCCGCTGAGGAGCAGCAAGAGCCTGAGTTGCTGTCACTTTTGGTGTGGCAGCAATCGTCCGACGGTGGTGATTTTTCGGGTTTATTTTTCAGGGGGCTCCCACGTGCAGCTGGTGGTAAACGTGGAAGCCCTGTTCGTCACGGAAAGCCCGGAGCCTCAATGTCTGTGCTGCTGTAGGTGCGCTGCCAATGGCCGCTGAGGAGCAGCAAGAGCTTGAGTGGCTGGCACTTTTGGTGTGGGAGCAATCGTCTGACGTTCGTGATTTTTCGAGTCTTTTTTTCAGGGGGTGCCCATGTGCAGCTGGTGGTAAACGTCGAATCCCTGTTCGTCAGGGAAAGCCCGGAGCCCCAATGTCTGTGATGCTGTAGATGCGCTGCCAATGGCCACTGAGGAGCAGCAAGAGCTTGAGTGTCTGGCCCTTTTGGTGTGGTAGAAATCGTCCGACGTTCGTGATTTTTCGGGGTTTCTTTTTCAGGGGGCGCCCACGTGCAGCTGGTGGTATACGTCAAAGCCCTGTTCGTCAGGGAAAGACCGGAGCCCCAATGTCTGTGCTGCTGTAGGTGCACTGCCAATGGCTGCTGAGGGACAGCAAGAGCTCCTGTAGCTGGCACTTTTGGTGTGGGGGAAATTGTCCGACCTTCGTGATTTTTTGTGTTTTTTTTTCCGGGAGCGCCCACGTGCAACTGCTGGTAAACGTCGAAGCCCTGTTCGTCAGGGAAAGACCGGAGCCCCAATGTCTGTGCTGCTGTACGTACACTGCCAATGACCGCTGAGGAGCAGCAAGAGCTTGAGTGTCTGGCCGTTTTGGTGTAGGAGCAATGGTCCGACGTTCGTGATTTATCGGGTTTTTTTCAGTGAGCTCCCTGGTGCAGCTGGTGGTATACGTCGAAGCCCTGTTCGTCAGGGAAAGCCCGGAGCCCCAATGTCTGTGCTGCTGTAGGTGGACTGCCAATGGCCGCTGAGGAGCAGCAAGAGCTTGAGTGGCTGGCACTTTTGGTGTGGGAGCAATGGTCCGACGTTCGTGATTTTTCGGAGTTTTTTTTTAGGGGGCGCCCCGGTGCAGCTGGTGGTAAATGTCGAAGCCCTGTTCGTCAGGGAAAGCCCGGAGCCCCAATGTCTGTGCTGCTGTAGGTGCACTGCCAATGGCCGCTGAGGAGCAGCAAGAGCTTGAGTGGCTGGCCCTTTTGGTGTGGGAGCAATGGTCCGACGTTCGTGATTTATCGGGGTTTTTTTCAGTGAGATCCCCGGTGCAGCTGGTGGTATACGTCGAAGCCCTGTTCGTCAGGGAAAGCCTGGAGCCCCAATGTCTGTGCTGCTGTAGGTGCGCTGCCAATGGCCGCTGAGGAGCAGCAAGAGATTGAGTGTCTGGCCCTTTTGGTGTGGGAGCAATCGTCCAAGGTTCGTGATTTTTCGGGGGTTTTTTCAGGGGGCGCCCATGTGCAGCTGGTGGTAAACGTCGAAGCCCTGTTCGTCAGGGAAAGCCCGGAGGCCCAGTGTCTGTGCTGCTGTACGTGCGCTACCAATGGCCGCTGAGGAGCAGCAAGAGCTTGAGTGTCTGGCCCTTTTGGTGTGGGAGCAATCGTCCGACGTTCATGACTTTTCGGGGTTCCTTTTTCAGGGGGCGCCCACGTGCAGCTGGTGGTATACGTCAAAGCCCTGTTCGTCAGGGAAAGCCCGGAGCCCCAATGTCTGTGATGCTGTAGATGCGCTGCCAATGGCCACTGAGGAGCAGCAAGAGCTTGAGTGTCTGGCCCTTTTGGTGTGAGAGAAATCGTCCGACGTTCGTGATTTTTCGGGGTTTCTTTTTCAGGGGGCGCCCACGTGCAGTTGGTGGTATACGTCAAAGCCCTGTTCGTCAGGGAAAGACCGGAGCCCCAGTGTCTGTGCTGCTGTAGGTGCACTGCCAATGGCCGCTGAGGGACAGCAAGAGCTCCTGTAGCTGGCACTTTTGGTGTGGGTGAAATTGTCCGACCTTCGTGATTTTTTGTGGTTTTTTTTTCGGGAGCGCCCACGTGCAACTGGTGGTAAACATCGAAGCCCTGTTCGTCAGGGAAAGACCGGAGCGCCAATGTCTGTGCTGCTGTACGTACGCTGCCAATAACCGCTGAGGAGCAGCAAGAGCTTGAGTGTCTGGCCGTTTTGGTGTAGGAGCAATGGTCCGACGTTCGTGATTTATCGGGTTTTTTTCAGTGAGCTCCCTGGTGCAGCTGGTGGTATACGTCAAAGCCCTGTTCGTCAGGGAAAGCCCGGAGCCCCAATGTCTGTGGTGCTGTAGGTGGACTGCCAATGGCTGCTGAGGAGCAGCAAGAGCTTGAGTGGCTGGCACTTTTGGTGTGGGAGCAATGGTTCGACGTTCGTGATTATTCGGGGTTTTTTTCAGTGGGTGCCCACGTGTAGCTGGTGGTAAACGTCGAAGCCCTGTTCGTCAGGGAAAGCCCGGAGCCTCAATGTCTGTGCTGCTACAGGTGCGCTGCCAATGGCCGCTGAGGAGCAGCAAGAGCCTGAGTTGCTGGCACTTTTGGTGTGGGAGCAATCGTCCGACGTTCGTGATTTTTCGGGTTTATTTTTCAGGGGGCTCCTACGTGCAGCTGGTGGTAAACGTGGAAGCCCTGTTCGTCAGGGAAAGCCCGGAGCCTCAATGTCTGTGCTGCTGTAGGTGCGCTGCCAATGGCCGCTGAGGAGCAGCAAGAGCTTGAGTGGCTGGCACTTTTGGTGTGGGAGCAATGGTCCGACGTTCGTGATTTCTGGGGTTTTTTTTCAGGGGGCGCCCACGTGCAGCTGGTCGTAAACGTGGAAGCCCTGTTCGTCAGGGAAAGCCTGGAGCCCCAATGTCTGTGCTGCTGTAGGTGCGCTACCAATGGCCGCTGAGGAGCAGCAAGAGCTTGAGTGTCTGGCACTTTTGGTGTGGGAGCAATGGTCCGACGTTCGTGATTTTTCGGAGTTTTTTTCAGTGAGCGCCCACGTGCAGCTGGTGGTATACGTCGAAGCCCTGTTCGTCAGGGAAAGCCCGGAGCCCCAATGTCTGTGGTGCTGTAGGTGCACTGCCAATGGCCGCTGAGGAGCAGCAAGAGCTTGAGTGGCTGGCCCTTTTGGTGTGGGAGCAATGGTCCGACGTTCGTGATTTTTCGGGGTTTTTTTCACTGAGCGCCCAGGTGCAGCTGGTGGTAAACGTCGAAGCCCTGTTCGTCAGGGAAAGCCCGGAGCCCCAATGTCTGTGCTGCTGTAGGTGCGCTGCCAATGGCCGCTGAGGAGCAGCAAGAGCTTGAGTGGCTGGCCCTTTTGGTGTGGGAGCAATCGTCCGACGTTCGTGATTTTTCGGGTCTTTTTTTCAGGGGGCGCCCATGTGCAGCTGGTGGTAAACGTCGAAGCCCTGTTCGTCAGGGAAAGCCCGGAGCCCCAATGTCTGTGATGCTGTAGATGCGCTGCCAATGGCCACTGAGGAGCAGCAAGAGCTTGAGTGTCTGGCCCGTTTTGGTGTGGGAGAAATCGTCCGACGTTCGTGATTTTTCGGGGTTTCTTTTTCAGTGGGCGCCCACGTGCAGCTGGTGGTATACGTCAAAGCCCTGTTCGTCAGGGAAAGACCGGAGCCCCAATGTCTGTGCTGCTGTAGGTGCACTGCCAATGGCCGCTGAAGGAGCAGCAAGAGCTCCTGTAGCTGGCACTTTTGGTGTGGGTGAAATTGTCCGACCTTCGTGATTTTTTGTGTTTTTTTTTTCGGGAGCGCCCACGTGCAGCTGGTGGTAAATGTCGAAGCCCTGTTCGTCAGGGAAAGCCCGGAGCCCCAATGTCTGTGCTGCTGTAGGTGCGCTGCCAATGGCCGCTGAGGAGCAGCAAGAGCTTGAGTGGCTGGCCCTTTTGGTGTAGGAGCAATGGTCCGACGTTCGTGATTTATCGGGTTTTTTTTCAGTGAGCTCCCCGGTGCAGCTGGTGGTATACGTCGAAGCCCTGTTCGTCAGGGAAAGCCTGGAGCCCCAATGTCTGTGCTGCTGTAGGTGCGCTGCCAATGGCCGCTGAGGAGCAGCAAGAGATTGAGTGTCTGGCCCTTTTGGTGTGGGAGCAATCGTCCAAGGTTCGTGATTTTTCGGGGGTTTTTGTCAGGGGCGCCCACGTGCAGCTGGTGGTAAACGTCGAAGTCCTGTTCGTCAGGGAAAGCCCGGAGGCCCAGTGTCTGTGCTGCTGTAGGTGCGCTACCAATGGCCGCTGAGGAGCAGCAAGAGCTTGAGTGTCTGGCCCTTTTGGTGTGGGAGCAATCGTCCGACGTTCGTGAATTTTCGGGGTTTTTTTTCAGGGAGCGCCCACGTGCAGCTGGTGGTAAACATCGAAGCCCTGTTCGTCAGGGAAAGCCCGGAGCCCCAATGTCTCTGGTGCTGTAGGTGCGCTGCCAATGGCCGCTGAGGAGCAGCAAGAGCTTGAGTGGCTGGCACTTTTGGTGTGGGAGCAATGGTTCGACGTTCGTGATTATTCGGGGTTTTTTTTCAGGGGGCGCCCACGTGTTGCTGGTGGTAAACGTCGAAGCCCTGTTCGTCAGGGAAAGCCCGGAGCCCCAATGTCTGTGCTGCTGTAGGTGCGCTGCCAATGGCCGCTGAGGAGCAGCAAGAGCTTGAGTGGCTGTCACTTTTGGTGTGGGAGCAATCGTCCGACGTTCGTGATTTTTTGGGTTTTTTTTTCAGGGAGCACCCACGTGCAGCTGGTGGTAAACGTCGAAGCCCTGTTCGTCACGGAAAGCCCGGAGCCCCAATGTCTGTGCTGCTGTAGGTGCACTGCCAATGGCCGCTGAGGAGCAGCAAGAGCTTGGAGTGGCTGGCAATTTTGGTGTGGGAGCAATGGTCCGACGTTCGTGATTTTTCGGGTTTTTTTTCAGGGTGCGCCCACGTGCAGCTGGTGGTATACGTCGAAGCCCTGTTCGTCAGGGAAAGCCCGGAGCCCCAATGTCTGTGCTGCTGTAGGTGCGCTGCCAATGGCCGCTGAGGAGCAGCAAGAGCTTGAGTGTCTGGCACTTTTGGTGTGGGAGCAATGGTCCGACCTTCGTGATTTTTCGGAGTTTTTTTTTAGGGGGCGCCCACGTGCAGCTGGTGGTATACGTCGAAGCCCTGTTCGTCAGGGGAAAGCCCGGAGCCCCAATGTCTGTGCTGCTGTAGGTGCACTGCCAATGGCCGCTGAGGAGCAGCAAGAGCTTGAGTGTCTGGCCCTTTTGGTGTAGGAGCAATGGTCCGACGTTCGTGATTTATCGGGTTTTTTTTCAGGGAGCGCCCTTGTGCAGCTGGTGGTATACGTCGAAGCCCTATTCGTTAGGGAAATCCCGGAGCCCCAGTGTCTGTGCTGCTGTAGGTGCGCTGCCAATGGCCGCTGAGGAGCAGCAAGAGCTTGAGTGGCTGGCACTTCTGGTGTGGAAGCAATAGTCCGACGTTCGTGATTTTTTGGGGTTTTTTTTCAGTGAGCGCCCTGGTGCAGCTGGTGGTGAACATCGAAGCCCTGTTCGTCACGGAAAGCACGGAGCCCCAATGTCTGTGCTGCTGTAGGTGCGCTGCCAATGGCCGCTGAGGAGCAGCAAGAGCTTGAGTGTCTGGCCGTTTTGGTGTAGGAGCAATGGTCCGACGTTCGTGATTTATCGGGTTTTTTTCAGTGGTCGCCCACGTGTAGATGGTGGTAAACGTCGAAGCACTGTTCGTCAGGGAAAGCCTGGAGCCCCAATGTCTGTGGTGCTGTAGGTGGACTGCCAATGGCTGCTGAGGAGCAGCAAGAGCTTGAGTGTCTAGCACTTTTGGTGTGCGAGCAATGGTTCGACGTTCGTGATTATTCAGGGTTTTTTTCAGTGGGTGCCCACGTGTAGCTGGTGGTAAACGTCGAAGCCCTGTTCGTCAGGGAAAGCCCGGAGCCTCAATGTCTGTGCTGCTATAGGTGCGCTACCAATGGCCGCTGAGGAGCAGCAAGAGCCTGAGTTGCTGTCACTTTTGGTGTGGGAGCAATCGTCCGACGGTTGTGATTTTTCGGGTTTATTTTTCAGGGGGCTCCCACGTGCAGCTGGTGGTAAACGTGGAAGCCCTGTTCGTCAGGGAAAGCCCGGAGCCTCAATGTCTGTGCTGCTGTACGTGCGCTACCAATGGCCGCTGAGGAGCAGCAAGAGCTTGAGTGTCTAGCACTTTTGGTGTGGGAGCAATGGTCCGACGTTCGTGATTTTTCGGGGTTTTTTTTCAGGGGGCTCCCCGGTGCAGCTGGTGGTAAACATCGAAGCCCTTTTCGTCAGGGAAAGCCCGGAGCCCCAATGTCTGTGCTGCTGTAGGTGCGCTGCCAATGGCCGCTGAGGAGCAGCAAGAGCTTGAGTGGCTGGCACTTTTGGTGTGGGAGCAATCGTCCGACGTTCGTGATTTTTTGCGGTTTTTTTTCAGGGAGCGCCCAAGTGCAGCTGGTGGTAAACGTCGAAGCCCTGTTCGTCAGGGAAAGACCGGAGCCCCAATGTCTGTGCTGCTGTAGGTGCGCTGCCAATGGCCGCTGAGGAGCAGCAAGAGCTTGAGTGTCTGGCCATTTTGGTGTGGGAGCAATGGTTCGACGTTCGTGATTTTTCGGGGTTTTTTTCAGGGAGCGCCCAGGTGCAGCTGGTGGTAAACGTCGAAGTCCTGTTCGTCAGGGAAAGCCCGGAGCCCCAATGTCTGTGGTGCTGTAGGTGCGCTGCCAATGGCCGCTGAGGAGCAGCAAGAGCTTGAGTGGCTGGCCCTTTTGGTGTGCGAGCAATGGTTCGACGTTCGTGATTATTCGGGGGTTTTTTCAGTGGGCGCCCACGTGTAGCTGGTGTTAAACGTCGAAGCCCTGTTCGTCAGGGAAAGGCCGGAGCCCCAATGTCTGTGCTGCTATAGGTGCGCTGCCAATGGCTGCTGAGGAGCAGCAAGAGCCTGAGTTGCTGTCACTTTTGGTGTGGGAGCAATTGTCCGACGTTCGTGATTTTTTGGGTTTTTTTTTCAGTGAGTGACCTGGTTCAGCTGGTGGTGAACGTCGAAGCCCTGTTCGTCACGGAAAGCACGGAGCCCCAATGTCTGTGGTGCTGTAGGTGCACTGCCAATGGCCGCTGAGGAGCAGCAAGAGCTTGAGTGGCTGGCAATTTAGGTGTGGGAGCAATCGTCTGACGTTCGTGATTTTTCGGGTTTTTTTCAGTGGGCGCCCACGTGCAGCTGGTGGTAAACGTCGAAGCCCTGTTCGTCAGGGAAATCCCGGAGCCCCAGTGTCTGTGCTGCTGTAGATGCGCTGCCAATGGCCGCTGAGGGACAGCAAGAGCTCCTGTAGCTGGCACTTTTGGTGTGGGTGAAATTGTCCGACGTTCGTGTTTTTTTGTGTTTTTTTTTCCGGGAGCGCCCACGTGCAACTGGTGGTAAACGTCGAAGCCCTGGTCAGGGAAAGACCGGAGCCCCAATGTCTGTGCTGCTGTACGTACACTGCCAATGGCCGCTGAGGAGCACCAAGAGCTTGAGTGTCTGGCCGTTTTGGTGTAGGAGCAATGGTCCGACGTTCGTGATTTTTCGGAGTTTTTTTTTAGGGGGCGCCCAGGTGCAGCTGGTGGTATACGTCGAAGCCCTGTTCGTCAGGGAAAGCCCGGATTCCCAATGTCTGTGCTGCTGTAGGTGCACTGCCAATGGCCGCTGAGGAGCAGCAAGAGCTTGAGTGGCTGGCCCTTTTGGTGTAGGAGCAATGGTCCGACGTTCGTGATTTATCGGGTTTTTTTTCACTGAGCTCCCTGGTGCAGCTGGTGGTATACGTCGAAGCACTGTTCGTCAGGGAAAGCCTGGAGCCCCAATGTCTGTGCTGCTGTAGGTGCGCTGCCAATGGCCGCTGAGGAGCAGCAAGAGATTGCTTGTCTGGCCCTTTTGGTGTGGGAGCAATCGTCCAAGGTTCGTGATTTTTCGGGGTTTTTTGTCAGGGGGCGCCCACGTGCAGCTGGTGGTAAACGTCGAAGTCCTGTTCGTCAGGGAAAGCCCGGAGGCCCAGTGTCTGTGCTGCTGTAGGTGCGCTACCAATGGCCGCTGAGGAGCAGCAAGAGCTTGAGTGGCTGGCCCTTTTGGTGTGCGAGCAATGGTTCGACGTTCGTGATTATTCGCTGATTTTTTCAGTGGGCGCCCACGTGTAGCTGGTCGTAAACGTCGAAGCCCTGTTCGTCAGGGAAAGCCTGGAGCCCCAATGTCTGTGCTGCTGTAGGTGCGCTGGCAATGGCCGCTGAGGAACAGCAAGAGCTTGAGTGGCTGGCACTTTTGGTCTGGGAGCAATTGTCTGACGTTCGTGATTTTTTGGGTTTTTTTTTCAGGGAGCGCCCACGTGCAGCTGGTGGTAAACGTCGAAGCCCTGCTCCTCAGGGAAAGCCCGGAGCCCCAATGTCTGTGCTGCTGTAGGTGCACTGCCAATGACCGCTGAGGAGCAAAAAGAGCTTGAGTGGCTGGCCCTTTTGGTGTGGGAGCAATGGTCCGACGTTCGTGATTTTTCGGGTTTTTTTTCAGGGGGCGCCCACGTGCAGCTGGTCGTATACGTCGAAGCCCTGTTCGTCAGGGAAAGCCCGGAGCCTCAATGTCTGTGCTGCTGTAGGTGCGCTGCCAATGGCCGTTGAGGAGCAGCAAGAGCTTGAGTGGCTGGCCCTTTTGGTGTGGGAGCAATGGTCCGACGTTCGTGATTTTTCGGAGTTTTTTTTTAGGGGGCGCCCTCGTGCAGCTGGTGGTATACGTCGAAGCCCTGTTCGTCAGGGAAAGCCCGGAGCCCCAATGTCTGTGGTGCTGTAGGTGCGCTGCCAATGGCCGCTGAGGAGCAGCAAGAGCTTGAGTGTCTGGCCCTTTTGGTGTGGGAGCAATCGTCCGACGTTCGTGATTTTTCGGGGTTTTTTTCAGTGGGCGCCCACGTGTAGCTGGTGGTAAACGTCGAAGCCCTGTTCGTCAGGGAAAGCCCGGAGCCCCAATGTCTGTGCTGCTGTAGGTGCGCTGCCAATGGCCGTTGAGGAGCAGCAAGAGCTTGAGTGGCTGTCACTTTTGGTGTGGAAGCAATCGTCCGACGGTGGTGATTTTTCGGGTTTATTTTTCAGGGGGCTCCCACGTGCAGCTGGTGGTAAACGTGGAAGCCCTGTTCGTCAGGGAAAGCCCGGAGCCTCAATGTCTGTGCTGCTGTACGTGCGCTACCAATGGCCGCTGAGGAGCAGCAAGAGCTTGAGTGGCTGGCCCTTTTGGTGTGGGAGCAATGGTCCGACGTTCGTGATTTTTCGGGGTTTTTTTTCAGGGGACGTCCCGGTGCAGCTGGTGGTAAACGTCTAAGCCCTGTTCGTCAGGGAAAGCCTGGAGCCCCAATGTCTGTGCTGCTGTAGGTGCACTGCCAATGGTCGTTGAGGAGCAGCAAGAGCTTGAGTGTCTGGCACTTTTGGTGTGGGAGCAATGGTTCGACGTTCGTGATTTTTCGGGGTTTTTTTCAGGGGGCGCCCACGTGCAGCTGGTGGTAAACGTCGAAGCCCTGTTCGTCAGGGAAAGCCCGGAGCCCCAATGTCTGTGCTGCTGTAGGTGCGCTGCCAATGGCCGCTGAGGAGCAGCAAGAGCTTGAGTGGCTGGCACTTTAGGTGTGGGAGCAATGGTCCGACGTTCGTGATTTTTCGGGTTTTTTTTTCAGGGGGCTCCCACGTGTAGCTGGTGGTAAACGTGGAAGCCCTGTTCGTCAGGGAAGGCCCGGAGCCTCACTGTCTGTGCTTCTGTACATGTTCTACCAATGGACGCTGAGGAGCAGCAAGAGCTTGAGTGTCTAGCACTTTTGGTGTGGGAGCAATCGTCCGACGTTCGTGATTTTTCGGGGTTTTTTTTCAGGGAGCGCCCAAATGCAGCTGTTGGTAAACGTCAAAGCCCTGTTCGTCAGGGAAAGCCCGGAGCCCCAGTGTCTGTGCTGCTGTAGATGCGCTGCGAATGGCCGCTGAGGAGCAGCAAGAGCTTGAGTGGCTGGCACTTTTGGTGTGGAAGCAATAGTCCGACGTTCGTGATTTTTTGGGGTTTTTTTTCAGTGAGCGCCCTGGTGCAGCTGGTGGTGAACGTCGAAGCCCTGTTCGTCAGGGAAAGCATGGAGCCCCAATGTCTGTGGTGCTGTAGGTGCACTGCCAATGGCCGCTGAGGAGCAGCAAGAGCTTGAGTGTCTGGCACTTTAGGTGTGGGAGCAATCGTCTGACGTTCGTGATTTTTCGGGTTTTTTTCAGTGGGCGCCCACGTGCAGCTGCTGGTATACGTCGAAGCCCTGTTCGTCAGGGAAAGCCCGGAGCCCCAATGTCTGTGGTGCTGTAGGTGCGCTGCCAATGGCCGCTGAGGGGCAGCAAGAGCTTGAGTGGCTGGCCCTTTTGGAGTGGGAGCAATGGTCCGACGTTCGTGATTATTCGGGGTTTTTTCAGTGGGCGCCCACTTGTAGCTGGTGGTAAACTTCGAAGCCCTGTTCGTCAGGGAAAGCCCGGAGCCCCAATGTCTGTGCTGCTGTAGGTGCACTGCCAATGGCCGCTGAGGAGCAGCAAGAGCTTGAGTGGCTGGCACTTTTGGTGTGGGAGCAATCGTCTGACGTTCGTGATTTTTTGGGGTTTTTTTTCAGGGGGCGCCCCGGTGCAGCTGGTGGTATATGTCGAAGCCCTGTTCGTCAGGGAAAGCCCGAAGCCCCAATGTCTGTGCTGCTGTAGGTGCGCTGCCAATGGCCGCTGAGGAGCAGCAAGAGCTTGAGTGTCTGGCACTTTTGGTGTGGGAGCAATGGTCCGACGTTCGTGATTTTTCGGGGTTTTTTTCAGGGGGCGCCCACGTGCAGCTGGTGGTAAACGTCAAAGCCCTGTTCGTCAGGGAAAGCCCGGAGCCCCAATGTCTGTGCTGCTGTAGGTGCGCTGCCAATGGCCGCTGAGGAGCAGCAAGAGCTTGAGTGGCTGGCACTTTTGGTGTGGGAGCAATGGTCCGACGTTCGTGATTTTTCGGGTTTTTTTTTCAGGGAGCGCCCACGTGCAGCTGGTGGTAAACGTGGAAGCCCTGTTCGTCAGGGAAGGCCCGGAGCCTCAATGTCTGTGCTTCTGTACATGTTCTGCCAATGGCCGCTGAGGAGCAGCAAGAGCTTGAGTGTCTGGCACTTTTGGTGTGGGAGCAATCGTCCGACGTTCGTGATTTTTCGGGGTTTTTTTTCAGGGAGCGCCCAATTGCAGCTGGTGGTAAACGTCGAAGCCCTGTTCGTCAGGGAAAGCCCGGAGCCCCAGTGTCTGTGCTGCTGTAGGTGCGCTGCCAATGGCCGCTGAGGAGCAGCAAGAGCTTGAGTGGCTGGCACTTTTGGTGTGGAAGCAATGGTCCGACGTTCGTGATTTTTTGGGGTTTTTTTTCAGTGAGCTCCCTGGTGCAGCTGGTGGTGAACGTCGAAGCCCTGTTCGTCAGGGAAAGCATGGAGCCCCAATGTCTGTGGTGCTGTAGGTGCGCTGCCAATGGCCGCTGAGGAGCAGGAAGAGCTTGAGTGGCTGGCACTTTTGGTGTGGGAGCAATCGTCTGACGTTCGTGATTTTTCGGGGGTTTTTTTCAGTGGGCGCCCGTGCAGCTGGTGGTATACGTCGAAGCCCTGTTCGTCAGGGAAAGCCCGGAGCCCCAATGTCTGTGCTGCTGTAGGTGCGCTGCCAATGGCCGCTGAGGAGCAGCAAGAGCTTGAGTGGCTGGCCCTTTTGGTGTGGGAGCAATGGTCCGACGTTCGTGATTATTCGGGGTTTTTTCAGTGGGCGCCCACGTGCAGCTGGTGGTAAACTTCGAAGCCCTGTTCGTCAGGGAAAGCCCGGAGCCCCAATGTCTGTGGTGCTGTAGGTGCACTGCCAATGGCCGCTGAGGAGCAGCAAGAGCTTGAGTGGCTGGCACTTTTGGTGTGGGAGCAATGGTCTGACGTTCGTGATTTTTCGGGGTTTTTTTTCAGGGGGCGCCCCGGTGCAGCTGGTGGTATATGTCGAAGCCCTGTTCGTCAGGGAAAGCCCGGAGCCCCAATGTCTGTGCTGCTGTAGGTGCGCTGCCAATGGCCGCTGAGGAGCAGCAAGAGCTTGAGTGGCTGGCACTTTTGGTGTGGGAGCAATCGTCCGACGTTCGTGATTTTTCGGGTTTTTTTTTCAGGGGGCGCCCACGTGCAGCTGGTGGTAAACGTGGAAGCCCTGTTCGTCAGGGAAGGCCCGGAGCCCCACTGTCTGTGCTGCTGTAGCTGTTCTGCCAATGGACGCTGAGGAGCAGCAAGAGCTTGAGTGTCTAGCACTTTTGGTGTGGGAGCAATCGTCCGACGTTCGTGATTTTTCGGGTTTTTTTTCAGAGAGCGCCCACGTGCAGCTGCTGGTAAACGTCGAAGCCCTGTTCGTCAGGGAAAGCCCGGAGCCCCAATGTCTGTGCTGCTGTAGATGCGCTGCCAATGGCCGCTGAGGAGCAGCAAGAGCTTGAGTGGCTGGCACTTTTGGTGTGGAAGCAATGGTCCGACGTTCGTGATTTTTCGGGGTTTTTTTTTTCAGTGAGCGCCCTGGTGCAGCTGGTGGTATACGTCGAAGCCCTGTTCGTCAGGGAAAGCATGGAGCCCCAATGTCTGTGGTGCTGTAGGTGCGCTGCCAATGGCCGCTGAGGAGCAGCAAGAGCTTGAGTGTCTGGCACTTTAGGTGTGGGAGCAATCGTCTGACGTTCGTGATTTTTCGGGTTTTTTTCAGTGGGCGCCCACGTGCAGCTGCTGGTATACGTCGAAGCCCTGTTCGTCAGGGAAAGCCCGGAGCCCCAATGTCTGTGGTGCTGTAGGTGCACTGCCAATGGCCGCTGAGGGGCAGCAAGAGCTTGGAGTGGCTGGCCCTTTTGGTGTGGGAGCAATGGTCCGACGTTCGTGATTATTCGGGTTTTTTTCAGTGGGCGCCCACTTGCAGCTGGTGGTAAACTTCGAAGCCCTGTTCGTCAGGGAAAGCCCGGAGCCCCAATGTCTGTGCTGCTGTAGGTGCACTGCCAATGGCCGCTGAGGAGCAGCAAGAGCTTGAGTGGCTGGCACTTTTGGTGTGGGAGCAATCGTCTGACGTTCGTGATTTTTTGGGGTTTTTTTTCAGGGGGCGCCCCGGTGCAGCTGGTGGTATATGTCGAAGCCCTGTTCGTCAGGGAAAGCCCGAAGCCCCAATGTCTGTGCTGCTGTAGGTGCGCTGCCAATGGCCGCTGAGTAGCATCAAGAGCTTGAGTGTCTGGCACTTTTGGTGTGGGAGCAATGGTTCGACGTTCGTGATTTTTCGGGGTTTTTTTCAGGGGGCGCCCACGTGCAGCTGGTGGTAAACGTCGAAGCCCTGTTCGTCAGGGAAAGCCCGGAGCCCCAATGTCTGTGCTGCTGTAGGTGCGCTGCCAATGGCCGCTGAGGAGCAGCAAGAGCTTGAGTGGCTGGCACTTTAGGTGTGGGAGCAATGGTCCGACGTTCGTGATTTTTCGGGTTTTTTTTTCAGGGGGCTCCCACGTGTAGCTGGTGGTAAACGTGGAAGCCCTGTTCGTCAGGGAAGGCCCGGAGCCTCACTGTCTGTGCTTCTGTACATGTTCTACCAATGGACGCTGAGGAGCAGCAAGAGCTTGAGTGTCTAGCACTTTTGGTGTGGGAGCAATCGTCCGACGTTCGTGATTTTTCGGGGTTTTTTTTCAGGGAGCGCCCAATTGCAGCTGTTGGTAAACGTCAAAGCCCTGTTCGTCAGGGAAATCCCGGAGCCCCAGTGTCTGTGCTGCTGTAGATGCGCTGCGAATGGCCGCTGAGGAGCAGCAAGAGCTTGAGTGGCTGGCACTTCTGGTGTGGAAGCAATAGTCCGACGTTCGTGATTTTTTGGGGTTTTTTTTCAGTGAGCTCCCTGGTGCAGCTGGTGGTGAACGTCGAAGCCCTGTTCGTCAGGGAAAGCATGGAGCCCCAATGTCTGTGGTGCTGTAGGTGCACTGCCAATGGCCGCTGAGGAGCAGGAAGAGCTTGAGTGTCTGGCACTTTAGGTGTGGGAGCAATCGTCTGACGTTCGTGATTTTTCGGGTTTTTTTCAGTGGGCGCCCACGTGCAGCTGCTGGTATACGTCGAAGCCCTGTTCGTCAGGGAAAGCCCGGAGCCCCAATGTCTGTGGTTCTGTAGGTGCGCTGCCAATGGCCGCTGAGGGGCAGCAAGAGCTTGAGTGGCTGGCCCTTTTGGGAGTGGGAGCAATGGTTCGACGTTCGTGATTATTCGGGGTTTTTTCAGTGGGCCCACTTGTAGCTGGTGGTAAACTTCGAAGCCCTGTTCGTCAGGAAAGCCCGGAGCCCCAATGTCTGTGGTGCTGTAGGTGCACTGCCAATGGCCGCTGAGGAGCAGCAAGAGCTTGAGTGGCTGGCACTTTTGGTGTGGGAGCAATCGTCTGACGTTCGTGATTTTTGGGGTTTTTTTTCAGGGGGCGCCCCGGTGCAGCTGGTGGTATATGTCGAAGCCCTGTTCGTCAGGGAAAGCCCGAAGCCCCAATGTCTGTGCTGCTGTAGGTGCGCTGCCAATGGCCGCTGAGGAGCAGCAAGAGCTTGAGTGGCTGGCACTTTAGGTGTGGGAGCAATGGTCCGACGTTCGTGATTTTTCGGGTTTTTTTTCAGGGGGCTCCCACGTGTAGCTGGTGGTAAACGTGGAAGCCCTGTTCGTCAGGGAAGGCCCGGAGCCTCACTGTCTGTGCTTCTGTACATGTTCTACCAATGGACGCTGAGGAGCAGCAAGAGCTTGAGTGTCTAGCACTTTTGGTGTGGGAGCAATCGTCCGACGTTCGTGATTTTTCGGGGTTTTTTTTCAGAGAGCGCCCAAGTGCAGCTGTTGGTAAACGTCAAAGCCCTGTTCGTCAGGAAATCCCTGAGCCCCAGTGTCTGTGCTGCTGTAGATGCGCTGCGAATGGCCGCTGAGGAGCAGCAAGAGCTTGAGTGGCTGGCACTTCTGGTGTGGAAGCAATAGTCCGACGTTCGTGATTTTTTGGGGTTTTTTTTCAGTGAGCGCCCTGGTGCAGCTGGTGGTGAACGTCGAAGCCCTGTTCGTCAGGGAAAGCATGGAGCCCCAATGTCTGTGGTGCTGTAGGTGCACTGCCAATGGCCGCTGAGGAGCAGCAAGAGCTTGAGTGTCTGGCACTTTAGGTGTGGGAGCAATCGTCTGACGTTCGTGATTTTTCGGGTTTTTTTCAGTGGGCGCCCACGTGCAGCTGCTGGTATACGTCGAAGCCCTGTTCGTCAGGGAAAGCCCGGAGCCCCAATGTCTGTGGTGCTGTAGGTGCGCTGCCAATGGCCGCTGAGGGGCAGCAAGAGCTTGAGTGGCTGGCCCTTTTGGAGTGGGAGCAATGGTTCGACGTTCGTGATTATTCGGGGTTTTTTCAGTGGGCGCCCACTTGTAGCTGGTGGTAAACTTCGAAGCCCTGTTCGTCAGGGAAAGCCCGGAGCCCCAATGTCTGTGCTGCTGTAGGTGCACTGCCAATGGCCGCTGAGGAGCAGCAAGAGCTTGAGTGGCTGGCACTTTAGGTGTGGGAGGAATCGTCTGACGTTCGTGATTTTTTGGGGTTTTTTTTCAGGGGGCGCCCCGGTGCAGCTGGTGGTATATGTCGAAGCCCTGTTCGTCAGGGAAATCCCGGAAGCCCCAATGTCTGTGCTGCTGTAGGTGCGCTGCCAATGGCCGCTGAGGAGCAGCAAGAGCTTGAGTGGCTGGCACTTTTGGTGTGGGAGCAATGGTCCGAGGTTCGTGATTTCTCGGGGTTTTTTTTCAGGGGGCGCCCACGTGTTGCTGGTCGTAAACGTGGAAGCCCTGTTCGTCAGGGAAAGCCCGGAGCCCCAGTGTCTGTGCTGCTGTACGTGCGCTACCAATGGCCGCTGAGTAGCATCAAGAGCTTGAGTGTCTGGCACTTTTGGTGTGGGAGCAATAGTTCGACGTTCGTAATTTTTCGGGTTTTTTTCAGTGAGCGCCCACGTGCAGCTGGTGCTAAACATCGAAGCCCTGTTCGTCAGGGAAAGCCCGGAGCCCCAATGTCTCCGGTGCGGTAGATGGACTGCCCATGGCCGCTGAGGAGCAGCAAGAGCTTGAGTGGCTGGCACCTTTGGTGTGGGAGCAATGGTTCGACGTTCGTGATTTTTCGGGGTTTTTTTCAGTGGGCGCCCACGTGTAGCTGGTGGTATACGTCGAAGCCCTGTTCGTCAGGGAAAGCCCGGAGCCCCAATGTCTGTGCTGCTGTAGGTGCGCTGCCAATGACCGCTGAGGAGCAGCAAGAGCTTGAGTGTCTGGCCCTTTTGGTGTCGGAGCAATCGTCTGACGTTCGTGATTTTTCGGGGTTTTTTTCACTGGGCGCCCAGGTGCACCTGGTGGTAAACATCGAAGCCCTGTTCGTGAGGGAAAGCCCGGAGCCCCAATGTCTGTGCTGCTGTAGGTGCACTGCCAATGGCCGCTGAGGAGCAACAAGAGCTTGAGTGGCTGGCACTTTTGGTGTGGGAGCAATCGTCTGACGTTCGTGATTTTTCGAGTCTTTTTTTCAGGGGGTGCCCATGTGCAGTTGGTGGTAAACGTCGAAGCCCTGTTCGTCAGGGAAAGCCCGGAGACCCAATGTCTGTGATGCTGTAGATGCGCTGCCAATGGCCACTGAGGAGCATCAAGAGCTTGAGTGTCTGGCACTTTTGGTGTGGGAGCAATGGTTCGACGTTCGTGATTTTTCGGGGTTTTTTTCAGGGGGCGCCCACGTGCAGCTGGTGGTAAACGTCGAAGCCCTGTTCGTCAGGGAAAGCCCGGAGCCCCAATGTCTGTGCTGCTGTAGGTGCGCTGCCAATGGCCGCTGAGGAGCAGCAAGAGCTTGAGTGGCTGGCACTTTAGGTGTGGGAGCAATGGTCCGACGTTCGTGATTTTTCGGGTTTTTTTTTCAGGGGGCTCCCACGTGCAGCTGGTGGTAAACGTGGAAGCCCTGTTCGTCAGGGAAGGCCCGGAGCCTCACTGTCTGTGCTTCTGTACATGTTCTACCAATGGACGCTGAGGAGCAGCAAGAGCTTGAGTGTCTGGCACTTTTGGTGTGGGAGCAATCGTCCGACGTTCGTGATTTTTCGGGGTTTTTTTTCAGGGAGCGCCCAAGTGCAGCTGGTGGTAAACGTCAAAGCCCTGTTCGTCAGGGAAATCCCGGAGCCCCAGTGTCTGTGCTGCTGTAGGTGCGCTGCCAATGGCCGCTGAGGGGCAGCAAGAGCTTGAGTGGCTGGCCCTTTTGGAGTGGGAGCAATGGTTCGACGTTCGTGATTATTCGGGGTTTTTTCAGTGGGCGCCCACTTGTAGCTGGTGGTAAACTTCGAAGCCCTGTTCGTCAGGGAAAGCCCGGAGCCCCAATGTCTGTGCTGCTGTAGGTGCACTGCCAATGGCCGCTGAGGAGCAGCAAGAGCTTGAGTGGCTGGCACTTTTGGTGTGGGAGCAATCGTCTGACGTTCGTGATTTTTGGGGTTTTTTTCAGGGGTCGCCCGGTGCAGCTGGTGGTATATGTCGAAGCCCTGTTCGTCAGGGAAATCCCGAAGCCCCAATGTCTGTGCTGCTGTAGGTGCGCTGCCAATGGCCGCTGAGGAGCAGCAAGAGCTTGAGTGGCTGGCACTTTTGGTGTGGGAGCAATGGTCCGAGGTTCGTGATTTCTCGGGGTTTTTTTTTTTCAGGGGCGCCCACGTGTTGCTGGTCGTAAACGTGGAAGCCCTGTTCGTCAGGGAAAGCCCGGAGCCCCAGTGTCTGTGCTGCTGTACGTGCGCTACCAATGGCCGCTGAGTAGCATCAAGAGCTTGAGTGTCTGGCACTTTTGGTGTGGGAGCAATAGTTCGACGTTCGTGATTTTTCGGGTTTTTTTCAGTGAGCGCCCACGTGCAGCTGGTGCTAAACATCGAAGCCCTGTTCGTCATGGAAAGCCCGGAGCCCCAATGTCTGTGCTGCGGTAGATGGACTGCCCATGGTCGCTGAGGAGCAGCAAGAGCTTGAGTGGCTGGCACTTTTGGTGTGGGAGCAATGGTTCGACGTTCGTGATTTTTCGGGGTTTTTTTCAGTGGGAGCCCACGTGTAGCTGGTAGTATACGTCGAAGCCCTGTTCGTCAGGGAAAGCCCGGAGCCCCAATGTCTGTGCTGCTGAAGGTGCGCTGCCAATGGCCGCTGAGGAGCAGCAAGAGCTTGAGTGTCTGGCACTTTTGGTGTCGGAGCAATCGTCTGACGTTCGTGATTTTTCGGGGTTTTTTTCACTGGGCGCCCAGGTGCACCTGGTGGTAAACATCGAAGCCCTGTTCGTGAGGGAAAGCCCGGAGCCCCAATGTCTGTGGTGCTGTAGGTGCACTGCCAATGGCCGCTGAGGAGCAGCAAGAGCTTGAGTGTCCGGCCGTTTTGGTGTAGGAGCAATGGTCCGACGTTCGTGATTTATCGGGTTTTCTTCAGTGAGCTCCCTGGTGCAGCTGGTGGTATACGTCGAAGCCCTGTTCGTCAGGGAAAGCCCGGAGCCCCAATGTCTGTGCTGCTGTAGGTGCGCTGCCAATGGCCGCTGAGGAGCAGCAAGAGCTTGAGTGGCTGGCACTTTCGGTGTGGGAGCAATGGTCCGACGTTCGTGATTTTTCGGAGTTTTTTTTCAGGGGGCGCCCCGGTGCAGCTGGTGGTATACGTCGAAGCCCTGTTCGTCAGGGAAAGCCTGGAGCCCCAATGTCTGTGCTGCTGTAGGTGCGCTGGCAATGGCCGCTGAGGAACAGCAAGAGCTTGAGTGGCTGGCACTTTTGGTGTGGGAGCAATCGTCTGACGTTCGTGATTTTTTGGGTTTTTTTTTCAGGGAGCGCCCAAGTGCAGCTGGTGGTAAACGTCGAAGCCCTGTTCGTCAGGGAAAGCCCGGAGCCTCAATGTCTGTGCTGCTGTAGCTGCACTGCCAATGACCACTGAGGAGCAAAAAGAGCTTGAGTGGCTGGCCCTTTTGGTGTGGGAGCAATGGTCCGACGTTCGTGATTTTTCGGGTTTTTTTTCAGGGGGCGCCCACGTGCAGCTGCTGGTATACGTCGAAGCCCTGTTCGTCAGGGAAAGCCCGGAGCCCCAATGTCTGTGCTGCTGTAGGTGCGCTGCCAATGGCCGTTGAGGAGCAGCAAGAGCTTGTGTGGCTGGCACTTTCGGTATGGGAGCAATGGTCTGACGTTCGTGATTTTTCGGAGTTTTTTTTTAGGGGGCGCCCACGTGCAGCTGGTGGTATACGTCGAAGCCCTTTTCGTCAGGGAAAGCCCGGAGCCCCAATGTCTGTGCTGCTGTAGGTGCGCTGCCAATGGCCGTTGAGGAGCAGCAAGAGCTTGAGTGTCTGGCCCTTTTGTTCTGGGAGCAATCGTCCGACGTTCATGATTTTTCGGGGTTCCTTTTTCAGGGGGCGCCCTCGTGTAGCTGGTGGTATACGTCAAAGCCCTGTTCGTCAGGGAAAGCCCGGAGCCCCAATGTCTGTGCTGCTGTAGGTGCGCTGCCAATGGCCGTTGAGGAGCAGCAAGAGCTTGAGTGGCTGTCACTTTTGGTGTGGAAGCAATCGTCCGACGGTGGTGATTTTTCGGGTTTATTTTTCAGGGGCCTCCCACGTGCAGCTGGTGGTAAACGTGGAAGCCCTGTTCGTCAGGGAAAGCCCGGAGCCTCAATGTCTGTGCTGCTGTACGTGCGCTGCCAATGGCCGCTGAGGAGCAGCAAGAGCTTGAGTGGCTGGCCCTTTTGGTGTGGGAGCAATGGTCCGACGTTCGTGATTTTTCGGGGTTTTTTTTCAGGGGACGTCCCGGTGCAGCTGGTGGTAAACGTCTAAGCCCTGTTCGTCAGGGAAAGCCTGGAGCCCCAATGTCTGTGCTGCTGTAGGTGCACTGCCAATGGTCGTTGAGGAGCAGCAAGAGCTTGAGTGTTCAGCACTTTTGGTGTGGGAGCAATGGTTCGACGTTCGTGATTTGTCGGGTTTTTTTTTTCAGGGGCGCCCACGTGCAGCTGGTGGTAAACCTGTCGAAGCCCTGTTCGTCAGGGAAAGCCTGGAGCCCCAATGTCTGTGCTGCTGTAGGTGCGCTGCCAATGGCCGCTGAGGAGCAGCAAGAGCTTGAGTGGCTGGCACTTTAGGTGTGGGAGCAATGGTCCGACGTTCGTGATTTTTCGGGTTTTTTTTCAGGGGCTCCACGTGTAGCTGGTGGTAAACGTGGAAGCCCTGTTCGTCAGGGAAGGCCCGAAGCCTCACTGTCTGTGCTTCTGTACATGGTTTCTACCAATGGACGCTGAGAGCAGCAAGAGCCTTGAGTGTCTGGCACTTTTGGTGTGGGAGCAATCGTCCGACGTTCGTGATTTTTTCGGGTTTTTTTCAGGGAGCGCCAATTGCAGCTGTTGGTAAACGTCAAA